>JAKOGI010000004.1:2807500-3059333 GCA_029747015.1 Carnegiea gigantea | reverse complement strand
GGGGTAATGAGAAGGGATCAGTGGCACAAACACATTGTAAAAGAAGTCAGAAGTTGGGCTCGAGCAAGCTTTTGGTGTTGAGGACAAGTAGATCCTGAATTCAGGGCAGACTTTCCTTACCTCCAACCGACATTTGGGCAGATGCATAAGGATTAGGTGGCTCACTAGAAGAAGATGAGTTAGTAGGGAAGATGTTTCTTGGCCCAGATCGGTGGCATAAGGAGAGGCTACAAGAGAGTCTTTGAGAAAAAGCTTGGGACGAATAGTCAAGGATGGCCTCTACATCAATTGGATGTTAATAATGCTTTTCTTTATGGTTATTTAGATGAAGAGATTTACATGGCGCCATCAGAGGGTTGTGGTAAGGCCAAATCTGGTCAAGTTTGTACGCTAAGGAAGTCATTATATGCCCTTAAACATGTTTCAAGGCACTAGAACTTTTTTGAGCTATATAAGTTTCTTCTAGGACACGCTCTCAACAGTCTAAGGGTATAAAATCTCACACGATTTAGGAGATCCCCTGTCCAATCCGGAAGCCTATAGGTATTAATAGTCAAGATGTTGTATTTGGCAAAATGCATTTCCATTATGTAAATCAGTCTAATTCTTTTTGTCTTTTGAAGAGTGACTATTATACTAATAGATGAAGTAATTATCAAACTTTCAAAAGAGAATGAGACAATCGAGGTACAGAAAGATCAATAGATTTGACAAAATGATTGCTGAATTTGGTCATCAAAGGAAGCAACAAGTAACAACATCCCATTGAAATCCCCAGCGAACTGATGTATCTATACCCAAGAATGATGAATATTTTTGGAGAAGATGATGAATGTACACAAGAGTAGATATATTTTCCAAATGAAGGATTTCTTCTATTTATGATGAATCTTTGTAAATATTAAATGGATAATATTTATTTTCTTGAATCATATATATGAATAAATAAAGCTTTTTTGATCATTAGCTAATTTGTCTTTTTTTTAATGAAGCTAAGCATTTGTTTAGATTTTTAAATTCGTCCTAGTTATATTAAATTCATCAAGATGTTAAATGAATTATCAATCAAGACGTATTGATTAATATTAAGTATGCATGTTCATTAAAGTTAATAATTTATTTCCAATCTATTACAAATAGAGTTAATTTCATAGAATGATTGTTATACAATTATTGTAATATTGTTGTAAATCTATCATCAAAGATATAGTGATTCATGAGTCTATACTAATTATTTTCACTAAGGTAGAAGTAAATTTGAAAAAATAAAGTGCAATTAAGAAAGTAAAATTTTAAACAAATTATTCTGCCACAAAATACATCAAGTACCCAAAATTCATCAGAATGTTGTAAAATTCATAAAAATATCTGAATTCATCAATTGTGTCATCAGATTCATCAGTTAAGAGATTGAGTTTCATGGGCATGCCTTTTGGCCATGTAATAGACACTCAACGAAGTATGATATAATTTTCGACCGAAAAAAGTCAAGTAGAAATATTACAGAGGGAGTACACATGAGTTAAGTTTTCCTTATTACCTAGCTTCCCTTAATAACAATAACCATGATTATAAAATTTATTAATTAATTTTAACACCTATACGTGTTTTAGTTATCTTAATTAACTAGTAAAGTCTTTACAGATTTGGGGCTAGAGTCAGAGCCCAAATTCATGGTATAGATGAATCATGATTCCTACAGGAGTCAGCCATCCCTCTGGAGTCTTGGTTTACTGGACATTGCAACCTCAGCACCCAAAAGGCCCAGCCTAGTCGAAGTACTCAGGTCATCGGATGCTGAGAAATTTGTGCCAAATCAACCCCCCCCCCCAAAAAAAACAAGACAGATAGAAATACGTGACATAACTTTCACAAGGAAATTTCAAATCATACGTACCATTTTCCATCATACATGACAAATAATTGGAAGCATAATTAGGCCCAAGGTATCAATTAGCTAGAGCAGTACAATATCTAAGAATTGTTACTATCAACCTATACCAAAATCCGTTTATATCGACCTTTTTACCTTCTCTCACAGAAAAAAGTAAAATGAGTTCACTCGCCCCCGATGAAGAAATAGTAGCCAAGAACTGGAGTGGAGTGTACACCTTGGGAAATGAGAACCTGAGTTAGATTCTGAATTTCTGATGCCAGGATTAATTTGGTAAACGTAGAATCAATCAACCCTCATGCATTTTCAACATGCAAAGGCTTCTTATAATACTGCAACAGGAGAGAAGAGCAGACGACGCTGATGGATGAGGCAGCCATACAAGCCCCAGCAACCCAAGGTGGAAACCGAATCCCAGCGAAAGGGAACAAAACTCCTGCAGCAATGGGCATGGCTAGCACATTGTAACCAAGGGCCCAAACATAATTGACCCGAATTCTGGACATTGTTTTCCTGGAGAGATCTATGGCTGTCACCACATCTTCCAAGTTGCTCTTGATCAAGACTATGTCAGCCGCCTCAATAGCAACATCAGTGCCTGCACCTATTGCCATCCCAACATCAGCTGCAGCTAGTGCTGGAGAGTCGTTTATTCCATCACCCACCATTGCCACCGTCAAACCTCTCATCTGGATCATTGGAAACAGCATAGTTATGACATTGTTTAGACAGCAACTATTTGATTTTTCCATCTGGTTATGCCGGAAATCATACGATATATATTTGCACGAGGCCTTGAACTGCAGTATCACCCCCACCCCACCCCCCCCTCCCGGGCCAAAAAAAGGGAAGAAGAAATGTACGACTTTCAATCCCCTTCTGCCCCAAAATAATTGCCAATTTCATCTTGTAATGAGAAAACTTCCCAAGATCTCATGACAGCAAACAGACAAGCAACAGGATGCCCTTTTTCTGTAATGCTGTTGTCAAATGGCAATAATTGACCACTGGAATTTGCAGCATCACACGTACATGAAGACTGTGGGTGGGACCCCCGGGGGGGGGGGGCAAGTAAACAGAAAGAAAAAAACAAAAGGAGATTTACACTGTAAAGTCTCTTATTCCAATGACATTTAAGTTGTTCACTAATCTTACCTGAATTTCTTTTATCTTATCTGCCTTTCCAATTGGATCTGTTTCAGCGTAAACTTCAATGATTCCAACTTCTCTTGCAATGGCTGTTGCTGTACCCCAGTTATCACCAGTTACCATGATGCTTGATATATTCATGGACTGGAGAAACTTAATCACACGCTCTGCCTCTGGCTTCACTGGATCGGTCACTGCAAAAGCACCAGCAACCTTGCCATCAATGGCAACTAGCACACAGGTACGAGCAAGCTTCTCCGCTCCTGAGATGTGATCCTCCACCTCTTGACTGATCGGCACATTATAAGCCTGCATGAGCCTCTTGTTTCCTGCCAAAACTACTTTGTTACATACTTTTCCACTCACCCCAGCTCCAGGGTGCACCTCAAAGTCTTTAGCATCTTCAATGTGGTCTGCCATTGACCCATAGTTGTGACGCAGCTTCTTAGCATGTTCTACAACAGCTTTTGCCACGGGATGTTCACTATTTGCCTGAACAAATCACAGGAAACAGCAGAAGTTCAGTTCTAATGCTGCCACACTTATGACCATCTCCATCTCATATACTATTGACAGGAAGCAATTTAGAGAAAGGTTCATATTTTCATCTCATGTGTCCATATCCAGGACCAGTGAATACAAGAAGGTGAAGCAATCAAATGTATGAACTTACCTCTAAGGCAATTGCCATGTCGCAGAGTTCCTCCATTGTCACTCCAGAGAAGAGAACGACACTAACAACAACTGGTTTGCCAACTGTTAGTGTTCCTGTCTTGTCAAATACAACTGCTTTAACCTACAGGGATATTATCAAAATCAAGGCTGCTGTCTGAAAATGTAATTTCAGTACCTTGGATCTTATTAACCTAAGAACATTGTGAGGTACACTGACACTGAAAACGCATGGCACTAATAAGATCTGCATACCATCTATTTTTTTATTTTTTATTTTTTGATATATCAAAAGGAGAAGGTGCGGAAATCACCTTCTTCCCAATCCCCATATCAGGAACAAGTGTATTATGCTTAAGAAATATTAAAGTAACAATATTTATATGTGAAAAGGAATTAAGTCCTAAGAATAGACATGCCAGTATGTATATATCTACTAGCGTCCACCTCAGGTTGCCAAGATGAAATTTCAGCAAGACTTTGAATCAAGCCCATAATTACATATTTAGCCAGCGTATAGAACCAGAAATGGAATTTGCTGTGAACCCATTTATAAAGAGTAGCCTCTCAGAACAACTCAGAATAGCAGTTTACTTTCCTCACAAAGTTTCAGAACAATTGCAGAATGAAATGGCTTGCATGGCTCTATATGAGCAAAAGGGGTTATTCGTAAATGGAAGCAGTATCAATAAAGACAGAATAGTGTATTCTACTGAATAAAATCCAGTTATTCTTTAGGCCAGTTCCTAACCCTCATCCCCCAAGGCGTCATTACAAGCAACATAACCAAGCCAACAGGGGCTGCACAGGTGACATACCTTGTGTGCCTTCTCAAGTGCTGCTCCACCCTTGATGAGCACGCCTAGTTGAGCACCCTTGCCTGTGGCAACCATGACTGCAGTGGGAGTTGCCAGCCCCAATGCACATGGACAAGCAACAACAACTACACATATTCCAAACTGCAGAGCAAGTTCAAATTTGTCCACGCCTTTTGGAATCCAATGTTTTGGATAAAGACCAGCTACTCCAGCAACAAACCACGCCAGCCATGTGATAAATGCTGCAGCAACAACCTGGTGTGTGATTAAGCACAAAAGCTAATTTCAGTTCCTTCAGATTATCAATAAATCTGCTATCAATGCTCTCACAGTCTGCAGAATGAAGAACACAACAATGAAGAAGACTGATCAGTGAGTGAGTAATAGATGATAGAATTTCTGAGCCTCCTTTCAGTTAAGTAACCCTTAATTCCAGTGCCCCTTGCTATGTTAAAGACTCTCATGAATATTAACGAAGAAAGAAAGGATCCTCCTAAGCTTGCATAACAATGGAAACTGGTTCATTTTACAACAGTACCCCAAACCCCCCCCCCCCAAAAACCAAAAAATCAACAGAACAAGATTTCTGGAAGGCTTTTGAAATTCTGACATCAAATATCATATAGTGGTCATTGACCTATTGTTCAATTAACTAACTCTTCTTGTTGATTCTTTTATCCAATCATGAACATCATCTCGCTGATACACTGTAACATATATGAATAAGGTGAATCTCAACCTCAATGCGGGAACTTCCAGCTGGATAGACTGAGGTTTGATTTCTCACCTTTTAGCTTTATTCTAGTTGTTTTAAATGTGTTTTAAAACTCATCTATAACACCGTTAATTATTCTGGATCTCTTGAAGCTGGCTTTTTTTTTGTTAGGGCTAAGACTGCATATATATGAAGTTCCGCATACTGCTTTGCAAAGACCTTCACTGAGACTATTGCTGTTGAAAGTAGATTAAGGATAAGAAACAAATGAACTTACAGTTGGCACAAAAAACCTTGAGATCTGGTCAGCCAACTTCTGAACAGGGGCTCTGGCCAACTGGGCAGCCTCTACGAGTTGGACAATTTGAGAAAGTGCAGTCTCTGATCCAACATGTGTGGCCTTCACTATGATGCAGCCATTATCATTGACAGTTCCACCAATCACCTGTTTATGAGAACATACCGAAGTCACTGTTTGAGTGTTTGCCATGAGGATTTCTGGGGACAAGAGTGCTGAACGGAAAAGTCAAACTACGAAGCCCTACCTTACCGCCAGGTTTTTTGGCAACTGGCTTTGCTTCTCCCGTGATCATACTCTCATTCACATAGCTTTGACCATCAATAACAATTCCATCAACTGGGACCTTGGCCCCAGGAACAATCTTGAACAGGTCATTTCTCTGTATAAGTTGAGTACTTATTTCTGTTTCAGAAATTATATTTCCATCATCATCAATCGTAACGAGGCATGCTGTTTCAGGAGCAAGCTCACTTAGCTTCGCTAAAGCATCTGACGTCTTCCCTTTGGCCACTATCTCCAAATATTTCCCTAGGAGTATGAATGATACTAACATGGCACTAGTCTCAAAAAAGTCTTCCTCCTCAAATTTATCAGAAGTCAAGCTTTTGAGTAATATGTATAAAGAGTAGAAGTAAGCAGCATTGGTTCCCACAGCAACCAAAACATCCATGTTAGCAGATTTTCGCCTCAATGCATGATATGCCCCAATGTAAAACCTAACAACATTTGAAAGGACATGAAAAATTCAGCTATATGTACCCAAGTACCAGATTAACAGGGACAAAGTGCACGTTTCAGTGCTTCATGTCTCATAAAATTCTAAGCTTGTTGGAGGATCAAAGTACCTTCGGCCAATTATGAACTGCACTGGTGTGCAAAGGATCCACCTAAGTAGCATCCCAATAGAAAGCATGTCATGAATCTTGTAGTCTAACCAGTTCCCATAAGGAGGTAGCATGGGAAGTACCATGGAGAACAGAAACACAGGAACTGAAAATACGCAGCTCCACAAAAACTGGTCCCGATACATTCGGATCTCATTCTGCTGATCAGACTCTCTCTGTCTTGGAGGAATATATATGCTTGCATCATAAGAAGCTTGGCCAACAGCAGCCTCTCTTATGCGTTGTATCAAAGACCTTGGACCAGTTATGTCAGGATCATAGCTTACAGTAATGCTTTCCCCTTCTGTATCCATTTCAACATGATTTACACCAATTACTGACTCAAGAGCAGATTTAATAATGTCAGCATCTTCAGCGGCACGGACTCCATCAAGTTTCAAGTGTAGCTTGTTTGCATCATTGCCAGAGCTTATAAGATCACCTCGAAAGCCAGCATCTTCCACTACTTCGATGATCTTCTTGGGAGTTG
The DNA here is from genome assembly GCA_029747015.1 of Carnegiea gigantea. Classification (NCBI taxonomy): domain Eukaryota; kingdom Viridiplantae; phylum Streptophyta; class Magnoliopsida; order Caryophyllales; family Cactaceae; genus Carnegiea; species Carnegiea gigantea. The sequence goes on along the minus strand of JAKOGI010000004.1, from coordinate 3,052,410 downwards.
TGACATTTGGGTCAAAGTGAACCTTAGCTTCCTCAAGAGCTAGACCAACCACAGCTTTCTTTACTCCATCAGCTGCTGCAAGGGCACGCTCAACAGACTCAGAGCAGCTGGTGCATGCCATTCCTTTTATTCTTAGTCGGCATACCGCTATGTCTTGCTCTGGGAATGCCTCAACTTCAAAACCGCCATTTTCTATGGCTTCCTTTATTGTTTTTGCCTGCGGAAAATACCAGCAGATGGGTTCAGCATCGTAAAAATACTTCTGTAGTTTGACAGGATAAAAAACAAAACCCAATTTGAACCCCTTCTAAGCAAGTGTGTGTGGAAATCCAAATATAGCTAACCCGTAACCTTACACCTGCCAACAGGCAGGCTGATTTCGACAGATTTCAAGGGAGTTATGGGCAGAATGAGAGAACAATAATAAGAAGCAACATACATATGCTATTGATTATTACAAGCATGAAAGCAAACACCCTTACAAGAACACATCACAATAAACAACGTACCACAAGTATGCAACAGGTCTGGCCAAAATGCATACTAGCAAAGATCCTAAAGGATCTGAACTTGCAAACCTCGTCGTACACCCAATGCATGATAGGTCCTAAAGGATGATTCCTAACTGCCAATGTGACAAAGGGATGATAGAAAGCAAGTTTACTAAAGGTGTACATCCCTTACTTCTGGACCTCCGTAAAAGCTGGGATATGTGTAAAAGGTTATGACTACTTGCCTTCCCAGGGTCAACTTTGTGGAGATGAATGGTGCAGACAGTTTCTGCGAATTAAAGTTTATTATGGTGGGAATTACCTAAAGAATGGTGAGCTAGAGTTTACATCTGAGCTTCATACACAGAACATGTATTATCAGCATGAGCAACAAAACAAAATAGCAAGAAGAAAGTATAAAAAGAAAATCCAAGTGGCATAAATAGCTTTACAACTAACATCAATAATCCCGGGTATGTATTTGACGACAGTTTGTCCATCAATGGGTGACACCGCAGCATTCTCAATTCCATTGAGCTTCCCAAGCACTGATTCTATTGATACTGCACATGATGCACACTCAATGCCCCGTATGTTAAATTTCAATATCTTGATCTGCTTGTCGCTATACTGGCTTGCTGGAGGGATGTCGATTGTCACACTCTCTTGAGGTCCCAATAGCGGCTCCTTCAGATCAAACTTCCCGTTTTCCATTTTAGTTGCTCCGAGATTTCTATTTGTCAACCCTGACAATGATCAAGAGCAACTGGATAAGATTTTTGAAAAAACACCAAAAGGGACGAGGAAATGAGGAAAAACAAAAATTGTGAGGGCCATATCAATGAACAAGACAGCATTTTTTTTTTTTCCTTTGAGAAGAATAGGCAGGATTTAGAATTAGGCAACAGCTTCTTTTGTTTATCGGGTGGAAGCATGCCATAAGCCAGCGAAAAGATTAAAAATATAAAAGGATGCTGCTACCAGACATTCTGAATTAAAAAGTATTGACATTCTCAAAAAGATGAATTCCCTGCCCCTTTGAAACAGACGATAACAGCAACAACTGTTGACTGGTAATACCCAGCAATTAACCTATAATACTTTTGAACGCATAATAAACGAATAAAAAGACATACTCATCAATTGAAAGCCCCAAAATTTCCCCAAAACCCTAATTTCACCGGAAGAGCAGGATTTCATCAATTTTCAAATCACACCCACGCAAATTGTAATGTGAAACAATACGTGCATCATTAAATTGTATGCGCAAAAACAAAGTAACAAAAATCTCATCACCGAACTGAATTAAGCAGCAAAACTTCGACACTGAGCTTTCTTATTAGGAATTCAAAATTCAACAATTATCGGCAGGCAAAGCAACAGAAGAATAAGAGATGAATACTTATAAACTAAAATTAACAAAATATGGCGAAGCAGGCACAATTAAATCAAGTTACCTCCGTTAATCATGAATGAACATTCAGTTGAAGAAGAAATTAGGGTTTTCGATTTCGTAAGATTGGGGCGAATTGGGGGAAGGGAAGGAGAGAGTACTGGAAACTTCTATCTAGTCTTGGCAGAGCAAGAAGAAAGACGAGGGTTAGGGAGGAGAATCCAATTCAGACTTCGGTTCCGTTTCTTCGCCGTTTCGCGTGGGCGGCGGGCCCCGCTATTTAAATTTTCAAATTTCCAACGTTTTCTTAGTCGGCCTTGTGACCACGTGGTTCCTGATTATGGCGGCAAGCCACTTAATTATCATTTTTTGAATTAGATTAGATTAGGAGGTACCGAAAGAAATATAACGATTATTTCTCATCTATAGAGATTCTGAATTATAAAAATAAACAAATTTTAAATTGATCACTTGATAATAATAACATTGGAGATCAATAGTATCATTTGAAATTTATTTTTGTATTTTAACTTTAAGAACTTACTTTTGATCTGATCTCTTCTTGAGCAATTTGATCCTATTGTCTAAATTTGATTCAACTTTATCTTTTTGAGCCTTGACTTCTTTAAAGGTGTTGTACTCTTTTCAGGTTAGGAGCGCATAATTGGATACACATCTAAGTAACGATATTGATAATGGCATAGTACACCGTAGAGAATATAAGAAAATGAGCTTTTGTAAATGAGTTGGTGTCCCCTTTTGAGGTATAATTAAGGGTCTTTATAGGGGATAGAGAAGAGCACAAATATGATATGAAAATAGGGGAGTAAGCGTATGAGACAAGGAGACTGCTTCATGCCCAACTATGGGACGTAAATGCCTAAATGGTAAGTCAGCGGATTGACAGCGGAGGATAATGAAGGAATTCTATGGATTAAAAATGAATGGGGCCAAGTAAAGGAGAAAATTTCTTTAGCTGCCAAATGTCAAGTGGTTATTGTTGGGCGTCTAGAGTCAACCACTTTTAGACTACTACCTTGCCTACACTGGTTATTTGTAGTGTATTGTGTTACTGGTTACCGCCATCTTTGCCCATTCTTGATGTTACTAAGTTCAAATCTAACTAGTAGTAGGCACACCTTTTTTTTTTTTTGGGACAATAGTTGCCAAAAGGCAAAAATGTGCTAATATATATTCTATAAGCACCATACTCTAGCTAGAAAGCTAACACAGTCAAATCTAGCTAAGAAAAATGGCCACCTAAGCAGTAAAAAACCAGTAGCAAAGTAACGCACAGATATGACACTAAGATATGTTCTGCTAACAAAAATGACACCCTTGCATCCGCTACCTTATATTGTATCTTTGAAGTCTTTTTCAGAATGATCTCTTTCACTTGTTGGGCCTAACTAGTTCACAATACAAAGATAGACGTAATGCTCATCACCACTAGATAACTATTGTGCAAATCATTTCCAAAAATTGGCTATTTTAGAGTACAAATTTTTACCCTTTGCTTCCTCAATAGCTCCCAGAACCCCTTAAATCCTTTGGAGAAGATAGACATGGAAAAAATACGCTTCGCAACTACTGTATGAGACATTTTCTTGTTCTTTGAGACAACAATAGAGTGAACGTCATCTAAAGGACCAACGCCATTAAGGCTAACCTTGCATACATCAATCTTGTCAACACTATGCAAAGAGTCTTGGATTCCCTCCATAATTGGTGGGACCATCATGAATTTTTTTTAAAAAAAAAAAAATCAACAAAGTCACCTTGTTACTGCACCGAATTGGATCAAAAGGTGAAGTCTTCTTTTGCATGCTATGCGTAAACATAGGTGAAGAAAAAATTACCAGGTCATTTAATATGTACACCGCATTCTTTTACCATTACAATTAATGGTATTTGAAAAGGAAGACTGTGATGGACTTTGTGTGACATTTGCAAAGCAAATTGTTGACTTTCGAAGCATAGCCAAGGGTCTTCACTCCCTATAAAATGGGGGCTTCGGATGATTAGTTTGACATCCCACAAAAATAGAGAAATACTAACTAGTAAAATAATACTAGCTAATGAGTGTATACGATCTAAAATAGGTGAAGGAATTCCACCAAAAATTGGTGAGAGGAATTTGGTATTCCATTATGAGAGGGTAAGATATTGAGTATACTCCCTAGAATAGTAGAAGTGTTTTTCGAACCTACGGTCCCGTGGTTTTTCCCTTCGTCTTGGAGGGTTTTCCACATAAAAATTCGTGAGTCTCCATATGTTATATTTTCATAATTTTTACTGCCCATCTTAAATCATACAAAAATGAAAAAGAGTCTGCCTCCGCGACATTGACCCAACTTTTCCCAACAAAGAGTATCTACAACAACTTAGCTTATCCCCTGCACAGCTCCTTCGTGACTCTCTTCACAACCTGTACGAGAGCTGTTGTGCAATTAAGACAATACACCATTCTGAAGAACACAAGAGAGGCAGAACTTCAACATTTGGACGGAAGCACAACAGATGCATTAGATTTGATTTGATTACATTCAGTTATCAACAATTCATCCTCGCCCAGTTTATGAAAACTGTAAGAATTCACAAAGTCCATCCTACTCGATAAATTCTGAGACTCCAAATCTTCAAACCCCAAGTAGTAGCAAGAAGAGCTAGTTTGTGCATGGGACTCCAAGTTACGCACCCTGCACAGACAAAACAAATTCAATAAAATACCCCCATGGATATTGGCAGGATTCAGCGGAAACAAAAACAGAAAACTTTGAATCCTTAACCCTCAATTCTAAAACCAACCCCAAGAATTTCTCCCAAACTTCACATTCCATTTAATCCACCGAAACCTCTTGTGATGCTCCAATTTGACCGAATCAGAGAAGAAATTCAAGGTGTCGACAAGCCAACCTATAACCCTAGCAGTAAGCACGCTTTAATTGCATTCTTTTTGAGCATTTTTATTTATTTTTAGAGATTTTGGGTTACACATGAGGTGCATGGATGGTTTATTTGGGAGTAGTGTAAGTCCAAGTGTTATCTCACTGATTACTGTCCTATTTGTCAATGAATGATGGTACTAAATTCAACCCTAACTAGCAATAAGCACACTTGATTGCATGCTTTTTTGAGCACTTTATTTGTTGCAAGACATTTTGGGTTACACATTAGGGCCCTGTTCGGTAAATTAGCTGTTTGGGTAGCAGATAACGGTTCAGATAGCGGATACCAGTTTAGGTAATTGATAGCATTTCTAATTTAGCTATTAGCGGATAGTTGTTTAAATGAGTTGTTGAAACAAATGTGTTCGGTAAATTTAGATATTGGTTTAACTGATTAATGTAAATTGATACAGAATGATATAGATAATTTTCAAATATAAAATTTTCAAAAGATATTTTTGGCCAAAAAATATAAAATGCTACTTCTAAATACCAAAAGCTAATACTGTCAGCTTTTCAAAAGCGCTGCTTAAAATACTAAATGCTACTTGAAATACTAGTCAAAACATTAGGTTATCGAACATTAAAAATTGATTGATTGGTGTATTGACTTGATCAAAACACTAAACGCTGCTCAAAATGCAGTTGCAGAATACGGTCTAGGTGTGCGAAGTAATCGTTTTTCAATGCAAGTTTAAGCAGGTGTACTTGCTCAACAGCTTCTAGTGAGTTGATTTGACAAATTTCTACTGTCAAATAGAACACGATTTAATAATTTTAAAATTCGTAATCTTCAATACTATTTCTCAATTACGGCTACTTGGTTTTAAAAGTTGTAATGAAGCTAGTAGATATGTGAATAATTTATGATTCCTAATATCACTTATTTGGTTCAGTTTTGGGACGAGAAAATTTGATTCTAAAGATAATGGGTTCATATAAACCAAAAAGAGGAGAGGGGCAAGGTTTAATTTACCTAGAGTCTTAGACCTACCTATAGATAAAGCTTTGAAAAATTCCTTAGGTTTATGAGTCCAAATAAATAAATAAAACAATCACGAACCAAACATCAAGTAGAAGAACTAGGGATTTAATTTTCATACTTAGATTAAAAAACTAGTCAATCACCTGAATTTAGGTATGAGAATAAAATCATTCGTGTCCATACTTGATGTTTGCATCATGTTAATGTTGGAGAGAACAGCCCAAGAGGCAGTTATGCAGTGCTGGAAATTAGTTATGCTGAGATGGAAAGTTTGTTATGCTAAGTTGCAATTGACGAGATATTTCTTCTTAGCATATCATGTATACAAAAGGGAGAACATAGCCTTAAATAGAGATAGAGAAATACATTCTGATTGAATGCAATATACAAACTTTTCTCTCTCATTTCGATTGCTTTCTTTTGTTTCATCCATTATGAATCCTGTGAGATGAATCTGATTCAAGAACAAATTCTAGATTTTAATCTAGAATTTGACATGGTATCAGAGCTATAGATCTTGGCAAGCATTTTAGTATTCTCTTCTCTTGTATTTTCTGATTGATATGTATATTGTATCGTCATTCTTTGATATTGATCTTCTCTTCTTCTTGAATCTGGTCGATTCAATTCCTATGGTTGCGTTCTTGATTCTATTGGTTCTCGAATTTTTTGCAGACTATTTTCATTCTTCTTGCTTGATACAAGCATAATATGGCTGCTAATTTAGAAAATCGCATTTCCTTGAGCAATTATAGTCTTGATCCAGGGCTTGTTTTGTATTTGCATCACTCTGATAATCCAAATTGCAGTTTAACCAATGAACTACTCGATGGTAGCAATTATGCACAGTGGAAAAGATCATGTGAAGTTTCTTTGAGTGCTAAAAACAAGTTATCTTTTGTGGATGGAGATTCTGCAAAACCTGATGGTGATTCACCTCTTCTTCCACATTGGGAGAGGTGTGACAGCATGATAATTTCTTGGTTACCGCATTCAGTCAATAAGGACATTGCATCAAGTATCATTTACACTCCTACTGCTGCTCAGATTTGGAAAGATTTATCGCAAAGGTTTAGTTTCAATCAAGGCACCAAGATTTACCAATTAAAGAAGGAGTTGAGTAACATATCTCAAGGAAATCTTTCTGTTAGTGCATATTTTACTAAATGTAAGTAACTCTGGGATGAGTATGTTGTCTTGGTTGGACCTTGCTCTTTTGCTTCAATTGGTTTAGCAATGAAACTGATAGAAAGGCAACAATTAATGCAATTCTTGATGGGTCTCAATGATAGCTACCAGGTAATGAGAAGCAACATATTAATGTTGAAGCTTTTGCCCTCTGTGAGTCAGGCCAGCAGCATGGTACTTCAAGAAGAGCAACGAAGGGAAATTAGGAATGTTGTCAATCCTCTTGAGACTGAATCTTCAACTTTCTTGGTTCATCAGAGGCAACAGTCTTTTTCAAACAAATCTTCAATGCATTCTACATCACATGGTTTACATCATACACCTGCCTCTTTTGGTTCACAGCCTCCATCTCATTCACAACCCTTTCACAACAATCCTGGCAACAGAAGATCCACTTTACAGTGTAACTACTGTAGGAAGCCAGGGCATACAATTAATAAGTGTTACATGCTACAGAGAATGTTGTAAATAATACATCAAAATTGTCGAGTCAAATTTCGTATTAACATTTCTTTCTTATTGTTTTAAATCACAATATATCCTTTAAAAAACTTGCATCAAAAGTGATGGGAAACATCGATCCACACTCCATAACTAGATAGTCCTCGGTTTATAAACCCAGGTTATTATATACGCTAAATTTTTTTAAAAGTTTTCTAAAACCCATCCCCATTTTTATATATAGTCTCCCTTTCTAACAAAAGAAAATTTGTTGAATCTAAATCGCGCCACATCTCCTAAATCTATAATCCCAAGTCTATAATGTAAGTGTCGACAACATTGGTCCGCAACTGCTGCGTGTAGATGAGAATATTGTGGCACCATCCATGACTAGATTTCCATTCGAACTAGCCATGGCAAACTAAGGCATGTATGAGTGCCACTAAAGTTGGAACCACTTAGAAAAGGAATAAGGGAAAGATCCCTTGGCTATAAAGGAAAAACATGGCCTTCATAGATAAAAAGCTTGCTTTCATGCAGGCATTGCCTCTTTAACTTTAATAATCACTAACTTTTGCAAAAAGCTTGGCCTCTTTGCGATTGCGTTTTCATCTTGACTTTGGAGACGTCGTTGTACTTTGTAACCAATTTCATTATTAAGGTTTTTCCTTCTGCCAAAATTTTGACTCAAGTGACCGCTTTTTCTTTTTCATTTAAAAATGGGTAACAGCATATACGCACTAAACATAAATTGTAGTAACCTGTGGAGTAACTGTTTATGAAATTTAATCTATTTATTTTTCTAATTGGCATGGTAGTTTACTAATTAAGGCCTCATACGTATGATGTATGCCTCTGATAGGATTTGTACATTGAATTCCAAATTAGAAGGTGAAGGTGAGAAAATAGCACAGACCACCAGAAATTATATTCTGGACATATTTCTATAGATTTGGATAACGTATTGTACATAGGTTAGTCTTTTGAGGGCAGGGATTGTGAAGTTAGAATGTTTTTAAACGTTTTTTAAAAAATGTAAAGTACAGGAAGGAAGATGAGGCCAAAAGAAGCATTATTCTGCTGAATAATGCAAACATTCGAGGAAATTTCGGTATCAAAGGCAAGAATTGAAAAAGGAAGGAGTCAACATTCATATGACATGAATATTACTAGAAAGAGGCAGCAATAGAGGCAAGTCTGGCAACGGAAGGCCCAGAAGAAGAATCAAGTTTGGAGAAGAAAAGAAAAGCAACGCGCTTGGAGAAGGGAGGAAAAGCAACCATTGGAGCCTAATAATAAGGATACAAATGACAGGTCTAGTCAAGAAACCCAGTGGCCCAGTAGAGCTCTAGTAGGGGAAATTAATGAAAGAATGGTTAGGTCGGAGTCTAGTATGGACAACGGTAGAGCCCAGAGATCTTGCAACTCTGGCATCAGCCGTTAACAATGGATACGGCCTGTGCTCCAAGATTTGTGCACTTAGCAGTTTCAAGTTCATCTTGACATTCCCTACAATGAAGCAAATGGAAGAAGCCTTTACGAGCCATGAAGAACTTGACTTGTGGTTTAGCAACATAAAAAAATGGAGCTCTTATGAATCATGTGAATCAAGAAAGGTTTGGCTACAAGTCTTGGAGTTCCACCTCATGGATGGTGTTGGGAAAATTTCGACAAAATAGCAAGCTTATGGGGGCAGACTGATTACACTAGGGAAATCTATTGGTAGAACTGATTCATTCGAGTCTATGAAATTAATGATAGTCACTGATGTTTTTAAAAGGATCGATCACAACATACTCCTCACTCTAGGAGATGAGGGTTATAGACTGATGATCCGTGAATTAGGCCCGGTAGTTCAAATAGCACATATTGATCATGGTCCTCTTAACAACCCTCCTTTGGAGGAGATGGACTCAAATGATGAGGTCTTAGGATTCGATGATTTGATGGAGAATCTGGATGCAGCAAACGGGCTAGCTCAAAGCAATACAAAACTTGTTGATACATCATTGAGAGATTAGGGGAGAGATGCAGCTTAAGAGTCTCCAGAAAATCAGCTCAGTTTGAATTCAAATTCGAAAATGGAAATAGAAATACCAGTAGCCTCCACAAATCAAGAAAGCATTAATTCTGGAGCAAGAACCAAGACTATTTCATACAGCCAAAATGGGTATACAGAGGAAATCTTAAAGACAAATCAGCAATTACAGTCTTTGGAATATGAGCAGACTAAAGTAAGCTTGGAAAAAGAAAAGCCCCTAGGGTATGAGAATCGCAACAGTAGCCATGCAAAGGTTCCGAGACAAGCCAATGATCAACTAATTAATTGCCCACCTAAAACTCTGGATATTAGGGATGAAGCACTGAAAAAAGGGGAATATCGGGCTTAGGAAAGCGAGCCAGTACAGCCTCCTCCAGGCTTTGAAAGCCAAGTACCAGGAAACAAAAATACTGACAAGAAGAGACCAAGCACTAGAAAAACCAGAAGTGCTGGACCTAAGGGAAGTCTCTCCAAAAGCCAAACCTCAAAAAGTTTGGAACAAATTGCAAGAGAATCATTACAAATAGGAAGATTACTGGGTATATCAGTGGTACAAAATGAAAGGGCGGTTACATCCAGAATAAAAGCAACCATGAGGAAAAACAAGACAAACTCAGAACAACTTGCAAACAAGAAGTAATGAGGATAGCAACATGGAATGTTAGAGGTATTGGCACTGACGATAAAAGGTGTATGGTGAAGAATTTGATAAAAAAGGAACATCTTGACCTCCTTGCGTTTACATAAACAAAACACTCAACTTTCTCTCATTCGGATATAGTTAATTTATGGGGCACAAAACAGGGGACTATGTTCATGTTCTAGCAAATGATGGATCAGGGGCGCTAATAATCTCGTGACATAAGGACTCCTTTCAACAAACAAGTTACACATCAAGGAAAAGATGGATTTGTGTTTGTGGTAAATTTATGAAAGAACAATTTTAATGTGCTATTTGTCTACTTTATGCACCAAATTACTGTTAGGCGATAAATTGCCCAATTTTACGCGCCTCTTTCACCCATTTTTAGCTCGTATAATAACTTAATCTTTAGGATTTTACCTTGTTTTATTTATGTTTTGTAGGAAATAACGCCAAATCAAGCAAACGTCGCAAAAAGAAGCGAAGATGGGACAAATCGGTGAAAAACAGCAGAAAACAGCAGTGCACGGCCGTCCTGCAGGGATGCACGGCCGTGCACCGGTGGACAAAGCTACGCACGGCCAGCACGGCCAGGCGCACGGCCGTGCGTGGTGGCCGTGCTGGAGTGGTAAGTATTCCCGCCTGTCACGCGGGCGACCCGGGTTCGATCCCTGACAACGGCGCCAAAAACTTGTTGCAAAGAAAGTTTTAATATTTATAAATCCCAAGTGTAAGGTGAATCGTTGAGTACTTGGGGTGTTGTCCGTAGGGAATTGTGTTTCCAACTATCAGGGCTAGCTAAAGCGTCTCGAGTTAGACAAGATTGAAGGGGAAAGAGGGAAAACTAAACTACGCTACAAACATAGAAAAGGCGACTTGGAGTTGTGATTTGACCAATGAATAAATCAACTAACCAAGACGAGTCCTAACCCACCCAAACTACATCACGAACTAGAGATGATCGGTTGCACTATCATTCTGAGATGCATGCAGCAATGCATGATAAGCTCTTACGAGCTTTGACAGCATCCGAGTTAACACCGCGAGTCCTGAGCGATGATGAGGAGTGGCTGATGTTTCTCAGGCCTCCACAGCACCATCCTAGGGAGGCGTAGTTTGGGTACAATCAGTACCCGATCTGGTATACTCATTCTAACTCTTCTCCCTTCTTTTTATTTTCTTTCTTTTTCTTTTTGTTTAGTTGTAGATACTAGGATTGTGTTCTTGTTGGTGATCATCTTGAGTTGATATTTGGGATGTTGTTGAGCCAATGATGGCTGTGATCACCGTTTTTGTGTTTTTGTGGATATTTGTGTGTTGTGATTGGTGGTGTTGATGGCTTGGTATATCCTTGTTTTTGGTGGTTAGTTTTATATATATGTGTGGTCTTGGTTTTGATTTTAGTGAGTGTTTTTGGGAGAGTGTACTAGCCTGTGTATATATTGTGCAGGTTTAGTGTTGTTGTGTGTGTTTATTGTGTTTTATGTGTCTTGTGTTTGATTTTGTTTTCTTTATTTTTGTGTGTTTTTGTGGTTACTGATGACTCTCAGCTCCCAATGAGGACATTGTGAGATTTAGGTGTGGGGATGGGGTTGTCATCTCCCCCTTTATTCTTATTTGTGAAAATTTTTCATTTTTGTGTAGATTTTTTTACTTTTTTATCTTTTTTGTATAATCTTTTCTTTTCTTTTGGGGTTTAGGGAAATTTTGTATTATTTTGATCAGCCTTGATCTCTGGTACGTACCTTGGCTATTAGCTCGTATACAAGTATAATGTACACAATAGATATTCGTCTCAAGTTTGTCGTTTTAGACCTCAGTTCTAACCCCAACAGTTCATTGTAACTTTGTAATCCAATCCTGACTATTATATTATCATTACCTTATATTCTTAGTCTTCCGTGATCGGCTCTCCCACTTGTCTACTGCACAGTTCCCTTTGTAAGTGCTTGTACCCCTTTTCCAAAAACAAAAGCAAAAACAAACAAATTCAAGCGCTACTGGGTGTATCCCTTTGAGGGATGACAAGAGTTTGTAATGAAAATATAATGGAAAGGAAAGAAAAAGAAAAGTGGGGAAGAAAAGAGTTTGGAATGATAAGTACTCCCTTTGAGGCATGTGCTACTGGGTGTTACCCTTTGAGGCAATACTGCTACTGGAGAAGCTTGCTTTCCATGCTAGCCATTCAAAAAGATAGCTTGTGTCAGTTGTGTGGGATTGAGTTTGATTTTGGTAGGCCAAGTTTTAGGGTGATGATATACTTGCACACCAGGCACCAGGGTGGATTCAATGTTTTCATGCATCGTGGGGTGAAAAGCTGATGTCTGGATGCCATTCTTTGGGATGATGTGTCCTGAAATGCATATAATGCTTGTATATAGACTGATACTTGAATCATTATAGGGTTTTGGTTGATCCGAGCGTGTACAGTTTACCCCGATGTATATATTGTGTTTTGTCATTTTTTTAATTTTTTGTTTTTTGTTTCTCTTTTCTTTGTTTTTCTTTTTGAGATTTGTGGGTATATCTTCTGCAAACCCTCACGAGATCTTACTCGTCCACTTGGGGTAACTAAGGGGTTTAAAGGGCTTGTTGCATACGCTAAATGCAACCGTGATTCCTACGAAAGTGAGTTAGGTTCTTAAGTTAGTTTTTCTTTTATTTTGCTCGAGGACGAGCAAAAGATAGGTGTGGGGGTATTTGTTAGGCGATAAATTGCCCTATTTTACGTGCCTCTTTCACTCATTTTTAGCTCGTATAATAACTTAATCTTTAGGATTTTACCTTATTTTATTTATATTTTGTAGGAAATAACGCCAAATCAAGCAAACGTCGCGAAAAGGAGTGAAGATGGGACAAATCGGCGAAAAACAGTAGAAAACAGCAGTGCACGGCCGTCCTGCAGGGATGCACGGCCGTGCACCGGTGGCCGAAGCCACGCACTGGCAGCACGGCCACGCGCACGACCGTGCGTGGTGGCCGTGCGTGGTGGCACAGCCGACCGTCAGGCCCAATTTCGCGATGAAAGCCCTTTTCAGCCAGTTTTTGCGAGAGGTGGCACGGGGGTCCACTCAGGGCTTCTCTCTAGCGATTTCTAGAGTAGTTTAGGTTAGGTTTCAGCAAATAAAACCTCAATAGGAGGATTTGTTTAGGATTGAAGATTGTAACCTTAGATTCAACCTTTGGGATTTGAAGTCCCTTCTGTCAATGCAAGACTAAGTTTTCTTTCCTTTTCTCTCTTTATTTCATATCTTATTCTTGTTTATGTTTTGCTAGTTTGATTCTTGTATTTGTTTTATTTATATGTTTAGTTTTCATTGTTGATTTATGTTATTTAGTTGTTTAGATTTGTTTTATTTCATTCTCTTTGTTTTGTTCTTCATGTTCATATTCTTGTTTGTTAATTTAGGTTTTCATGTGTTTGTGATGTTTAATTGGTAGATTATGTTGGCTTGGATTGTGATTAGCCTCTTGATAGCTAATTAATCTTGTATTTGGCCTAACCATACCCAATCTATGCTTAGAATTTAGAGTTTTCCTTCACGTCCGCCAAGTGTTCGATAAAATGCTTGAGAGAGCTTTCATCCATATTTTTGGGCGATTGACCTATGCTGAGAGGTGAGGTCAATTAGCTAGTGTGGGAGAGGGAATAGTCGAGTTCGGGACATGAAAACAGTATCCGAATCGAGTTAGATCCAGGGTTGCTAGTTTTGTGGTCTAATTGGGCTAACCCCATGAAAATAGGTGGTTAGGCTAACTAGACTAGCTCATGACCCTTGAGAGAGAGCTTGGGTGGCCTTTGATGGTGCAGCCGATCATCTCTAATTCGTGATATAGTTTGGGTAGGTTAGGACTCGTCTTGGTTAGTTGATTCATTCATTGGTCAAATCACAACTCCAAGTCGCCTTTTCTATGTTTGTAGTGTAGTCTAGTTTTCCCTCTTTCCCCTTCAATCTTACCTAGCTCGAGACGCTTTAGCTAACCCTGGTAGTTGGAAACACAATTCTCTACGGACGACACCCCAAGTACTCAACGATACACCTTGCACTTGGGGTTTATAAATATTAAAACTCAAAATTTTTTTTCTGCAACAATTACCATCAGGGGAGACTGCAGGTTTGGAACCAACTAAGATCTATGAAAATATACATTAATGTTCCCTTGCTACTAATAGGAGATTTTAATGAGGTTCTTGTATCCTCAGAAAGAAGAGGGGCAGTATAAAACACTGCAAGTATGAGAGACCTACAGAAATTAGTTCAAGATCTACAACTCATTGACCTGCAAATTAACAAGCAATTCACATCGATGAGGAAGAATTCAGCTAGTAGAATCGATAGAATCTTGGTGGATAAGGAGGTGCTTGCAGTATTTCCAAACACTCGGGCGTACTATGGAGAAAGGGTGCTTTCAGACCATTTCCCAATCATTATGGCTTCAGACTACCTAGTTTGGGGACCAGTTCCATTTAGATCCCTAGACTGTTGGTTGGAGGAGTCAAGTTTCCTGGTCTTATTCAACAAAGAATGGGCGCAACTCTCCGGATTACCCATGGAGAAGAAACTGAAAGCAATTAAAGGCCCTCCGATAAAGTGGAATAGGGAGGTCTTTGGCCACATTGACCTAAGGATCCAGTCCTTCTAAGAGAAAATATCAAAAGCAGATCTCAAAGCCCAGACACAACTCTTACAAGATTGTGATTGGCTTAGGAAAGAAGCTTTACAATCCCAATTGTGGCTGTGGATGGCTAGGTAGAAGAGATTCTGGAAACAACCATTGAGATGTAAGCTCCTCAAAGAAGGGCATAGAAACACAAAGTACTTCCACCTCATTGCTTCCCTAAGAAGACAGAGGAAGCTGATCACCAAAATTATGGATAACGGGAAAGAAGTGACGGAATTGTCAATAATCAAGAAGCTCATAATAGGGCACTTCAAGTAGCTTTACAAAAAATAAGAACCCTCAGCTTTCGATATTTCAACTCTGGGTCTTAAGGTGATGTCACCAACAGAAGCAGAATCACTTGAAGCTACAGTATCGGAGGAGGAAATCAAGGAAGCATTCCTCAATTGTGATCCTTCTAAGGCCCTAGGGTATGATGGATTCAACCTAAGGTGTTTGAGGAAGGTTTGGCATATTGTAGGAGAAGACTTTATCCAGTACATTAAATAATTTTTTGAGACTGGATTACTCCACCCAAGTATTAATACTACATGGGTAACCTTGATTCCTAAGAAAATAGGATCCTTAGAGGTGGGAGATTTTAGACCAATAAGCTTGGTAGGAAGTGTGTATAAAATAATTGCCAGGATCCTGAGTAGAAGACTAAAACAAGTATTACCAAGCTTGATTGGAGAGACCCAATCTGCATTTGTGAGTGGCAGACAGATCTTGGCTGGGGCTTTAATAGCAAATGAGATTGTTAATTGGCTGAAAAGGAAGAGAAAAGCTAGAGTTCTATTGAAAATTGATTTTTAGAAGGCATATGATACCATAGACTGAAATAGCCTAGACACTGTGATGAAAGAGATGGAATTTGGGAGAAAATAGAGAGGCTGGATACAATCTTGCTTAACAAATGCCACCATTTCCATTCTCCTTAATGGCACCCCATGTAAACCATTTATAATGGGGAGAGGCTTAAGACAGGGTGATCCATTGTCACCCTTCCTTTTTGTCATTATGGTGCTTAGTAAGCTGCTCACTAATGCTACATAACTTAGACTTTTCAAAGGACTAGAAGTGGATGTCAAAGAAGTATATATCTCCTATCTACAATTTGCAGATGACACCTTAATATTTAGTGAAGCTGAGGAAGAATATCTGAAAAATATCAAGAGGATTCTCTTAAGCTTTCAATCCTTTTCAGGACTTACTGTGAATTATAGGAAATCTGGTTTGATAGTCCTAGGAAAAAGTGATGCTTGGGCTCAGAATGTAGCAATAAGAATGGGGTGCACTCTTGTTCAATTACCTATCACATACCTTGGTGTTCCAATTGGAGAAAGTATGAAGAAAGCCCCCTCTTGGCAAGGCATCCTGGAGAAGGTGCAAAAAAGATTAAGCTCTTGGAAAGGAAGTTGCTTATCAAGAGCTGGCAGATTAACACTAATTAAGGCAATGCTAAACTGCTTGCCCATATATTATCTTTCCATCTTCAGGATGCCTAAGAAGGTGGCCATGGAGATCACTAAAATGCAGAGAAAATTCCTATGGAATGGTAACAAAGAAGGAAGAAGCAATGCCCTGGTCAGATGGGAAGTAGTGCAGAGACCAAAAAAGTTTGGAGGCTTAGGGGTTGGTGATCTTCTTCTGAAGAATGCAGCACTCCTATTCAAATGGTGGTGGAGGTACTCATGTGAAGAAGGCTCTCTGTGGAGAAAGATAGTAAACTCCATTCATAATGAAGATTTGACCCTGATGCCCTCTAAGAATATTTCACAGTTCTCAGGGCCTTGGCAAGAAATCAAGAGGATGGCAAAGGAAGAACAGCTGATCAATACTGAGTTCATGGATGACTTAAGTGTTCAGGTGGGTGATGGATCAAGGACTAGCTTCTGGGAAGATGTTTGCACCTCAAATAAAACCCTTAAAACTCTATATCCAGCTTTGTTTAATGTCTTCAGACAAAAACATGAAATTATTGCAAACATGGGATGGTTTGAAGGAGAAGCATGAAAATGGACTTTGATATGGGAGAGACAATTATCATTAGATGAGATGCCATAGGTTAGAGACCTCTGTTCTTTGCTGTAACAGCATTCCCCAATAAGAGATAAAAAGGATCATGTTCACTGGTGCAAGAAGATGGAGTTTTCAACCAAAAAGTTGAGACAAAAAGTAGAAAAAGTGAGAAGCTATACTGCTGAGGTTGACTATCTGGTCTCATCTGTATAGGTTAATCTAGCTCCCCCTAAGGTTGAGCTCTTCCTATGGCTAGCCCTCCTAGGGAAATTAAATACCAAAGACATGTTGCACAAGAAGGGTATAGTTTTTGCTCAAGCCTTGAGCTGCAGCTTTTGTGGCATGCACATTGAGAATCTGGACCATCTGCTGGTTTCTTGCTGCTTTTCTAGGAGTACTTGGAGTAGCTTCGCTCAAGCTTTTGAGCTCTAAGTATGAGATCGGAGTATCTTTAGACACTTTTATGAAGTGTGGATGGCCAAACGGATCTTTAACAAGACCAGGAAAAGATTGCAGATTATTACGTTCTTCGCAGTATCTTGGAGTTTATGGATGAAAAGAAATGGCGTGGTATTCGAACAGCAAGAATTGGATGCTTATGCTCTCTGTAAGGCCATTCAATGAAGGATAGCTTTATGGTCTAAAGCCTGGAAAGATCCCGCCCCATATCACTCAGCAAAACTTGTCAAAAACTTTGGATTTTTGCACACCCCTTTCCCTTATCCCTATCCTCTAGCCTAGTGTGTTTGGTTTCTAGGCAATTCTGATGCTGTTGGGTATAGCCTAGTGTGATAGGCAATTGAAAAAGGAGGCTTTCTTCAAACTCTGTAAGCTTGGTGTTGTCCTGGTGCAGCGGGTGCAGGGAGTGGTACAGCTTGTGCAGTGTTCTGTCTCTCCTCCAGTCTTGATGCAGATGATGCAGGGCGTGGTGCTGCCTGTGCAGGGTCTTGCCTCTCTTCCAGTCTAGTTTGTCATCTTATGTGTGTTTTTTCCTCTAGTTCTGATGCTTCTACTTCTTAGTCTTACTCTTATCTTCTTCTGTAATGAGGACTTCTACCAATTTTGGCGTTAATAATCGGAAAAAAAAAGGATAAATCAGTGCCCTGATCTAAGAAGTAAGAACACAGTAGAGCAATGAGGTATACACATTGACACGTAAGCAATCCACCAAATTAAAGTTTCGGGTCAGACACCAGACATCTGGCATCTGCTAGGGTGAGATCTTTGCAGCATGTAAGGCTTGGGAAAAATAAATCACATATGTATAACATGCAACGTCCTTTGCTCATACACGAGCTGGATTAGCCATCCTGGTATTAATTAGACTACAATTTGCCTGGTCTTATAGCCTAGCCAGGCTTGCGTACGTCTAGTAATTGCTAGGCATTCTTCGAGTTCATTCAATGCGATGGCTTGTTCTAGCCACTGACGACAGCACGCCGCACATTGAGTTTAGTTCTGTAGTTGATGACCTTTTTGTTGGCCAGCTCTGAGTTCGGATATATTACTTCCACTTGATTACCAGCCTCGTCGGTCTTTGAAAATGTTGTTTTCCACACGTTAATTGATTTCACCTCCAGCTACAAAACGGAGCAAACAATTACTAGTATGTTTTTTTAGTCTTTTTTTGGGGGGATAAGTATTGTTGATCAATTTTATATAAACTTCTTCATGTTACGGACAGTGATGAACTAAAATTGTACGATCTACGCTCTTACCATGTTAAATTTTATATAAAGTGTTAAATTGGTGGAGTAAGCTTTATGGGAAATCCCCAGTTTTTGCAAGTTTTGCATATTGTCTTAAATTAGTCTTCCATGGCAAGAATGAATGACTAGTCCAGAGTAGCAGAATATGATTAACAGACTCACCTTATTGTCTTCATGAATGTCGCATAGGTCACCCACATCGAATGGATGCAAAACGTAGACAAGAATGATGCTGTGAAACAAGTTCTTGCAAGCATCTCCGAAGATGAAACTGGCAGCCACTAATGGCGAGGCAATGACAACAAGCACTTTTGTGCTTGCCAGTTTGGTGAGAAGGAGCCACATTATGAAAGTTGCACCTATGATCACTCCACCAATGATTGCGTTCAAATAGTCTACCAACTCCGTGCCACTACTTACTGCATTCGCAAGAAACAGACAATTCTTCTGTGCCATTTCCTATTCAATCAACATGAAAAATCACAAACTCAAGCACATCTCAACTGCACTGCAAAGGTGTTGTTCTTTACAGCTTATCTTCATTAAATTTAAACAAAAGAAGTGATTGAACTACATACCATCCATATTTGAATGATTTGGAAAGATATTACTTCTTCCGATGAAGTAGCATTGCCATAGTTAACAGTCTGTACATCAGAGTCTCTTGAATCAGCATATGGAGCAGAACTCTCATTGGATGTCATTGCCATAAAATCCACACTATTCAGCATATCTTGAAAATACTTCCAATCATGAATCTCAGTTTCTCTGGCTGAAGAGTGAACACTGTTTTCAATTTGGTTAGCAGTTCCTTCTGACGAACACTGAGCGTTGTTTTCATTTTGGTTGAATAAGGACCGAGCATTTTTCTCAGCTTCTTCAACGGTTCGCTCTGATGAAGGCTGAACGTTGTCTTCAGCAATATTTTCTGTTTGTTCAACAAGTCCTGATGATGAGGGCTGAATTTTGTTTTCAGTCTCTTTTGAGGAAGGCTGGTCTTTCAAATCTTGTACGGGAGGTAGTAGATAGTTTTGACAAATGATAAGTTGCTTCAAATGCTCTACTCGCACTCTTCAAACAAGAAACAAAGTGCACAATGAGCCATAATTCACTGAAGTAGAAAAGACACATATATGTACACGTATGTATGCATATATGTGTGGGCAAAGCATGTATACGCACACAACAGAGAAGACCCAAAATACCAGAGCGCATTGGAAATCCATCTCCAACGAAGAGAATACCAATAGAATTCATATCAAAATTCATTGGAATTTCCGTTGATACTGGATGCTTTTTATTTTTGTTTTTTTGAAAAAAATAGTGATATAAACTTTTTTTTTGGCAATATACAATGCACAATTCCTTACAATTTTTTACAGTTTCTTGCAGCTATATTACAAATATCTTTATAAGTATCTTATAACTTATTATAACTTTTTACGTCTTACAGCTACTCCTAATCATAAATAAGAGCAGGGCCATAGTATATAAATGCAGACTGGGCAAGCAAGCCATATTGGACGGCAAAACACAGAGAGCGGCCAATCATATGCACAGACACAAAAAAAAAATGCCTAAATGCCAACAACTCCGAATGCCAACAGTAGCTTATCAAGTGAGCCTTAACCTTCTTTTTTTATTTTTTTTAATTGGCAAATATGAGCCATCCTATTTAGGCCCCTATATATCTATAGGCACCCAATAGGGCTGGTGGCCCGGGGGGATCGGGCCTCACAATAGAAAGCACACGCTGCTTCCCTGGGAATTGTACCTAGGGATGACAGTGAGGCAGGGAATCTCCATTCTCACTGGGGCCCTGACCGGCATTAGAGAAATATCCCCATCCCCAATTGAAACGTGAATAGCATGTGGACAAGATTCAATCCCCGAGCGGGGATGGCCTGGGGACAGGACAGGGTGAAAATTTATCCCATCCCCGTCCCCACTTACCCTCTCGGGGAAAAATCCCCGTCCATATCCCCGGTTCCCCGTTCCCGATTGAGGGAAAATACACATCCCCATCCCTGTTTATAATTAAAAGTATATATAAATTCTTCATTTATGAACATATGATTAAGGGTAAGTCAGTAAATTTACTTGAAGAACCCTAACTATATAATCCCTATTTTCTTTCTTAGACTTTGATTGGGTTGTGTTTGAATTCTTAGACTTTGGTTTGGTTGTGTTGTATGGACTTGTTAAATTTTAGTTTTGGTTGAATTATAAACTTTGATGAAGTTTGTTAGACTTGTGTTGCATGGAGCCCACAAGAGTTTTGCACAATTAATTGAGCTGGGTTTGCTAGGTAACTTGGTCTTTCATTAAGATACAACTTGTAATATAGTTTTCACATGGGAGAAAAAATTTGCGGATAAAAATTCCCGTTGGACCCTGCTGGGGATTGAATCCCTGTTGGGATGGGGACAAAGAGTATCTTTTCCCACAATTGGGGAACGGGGTGGGGTCGGGGAGCTGAGTTGCCCGAGTGGGGATGGGGAATATGCCCCTATCCCCACTCCGCCCCATTACTATCCATAATTTGGGGGTGAGAATGAACTCAAGGCCTCGATACCAAGCAGCCAAAGTGCTCGGTATGTAAATGTAAGTGTTGCTGCTCTAGCGCAAACACATGTATGCTGAAAGAAGCCAATTTGATGCACCCCATTTAAAAAAGAAAAAAGAAGCAATTCGGAAAAGTATGTTACCCATAGTCATCTCCGCTTGGGTTGTTGCTCTTCAGATAACGGAGGATGTCCGAAGCATAATTTTTGTTGGACAAAGCATATTTGGCTTCTTGCAAATATAGAGTCACCTCCTTTATGTCATGCATGGTAGGAGTATGACCCTTAGGCATGAGTAAATCGTCCCTAACTGCTTTCTTCTTCTGAGCTAACAACTTCTTCACCTCTCCCGTACTCCAAGAGTCCTCCTTGTCAGTTCTGCTTCGATATTTGATGTCCGGAGTTGCTACCTTGAAGAAACTACGACAGAATCTCAGAAAGAGGTTTTTTGGTGGATTGTCGCGGTATTGCAGCTTGAAGATATCATACTTGTGGCGACCCAATAAGCCAAGGAAGTATAGTTGCTTACGCGCCTCTAAGATTGGAGACTCTAGTCTGTCGTAGACTACATTAGCCTCCCAAGCTAGCAAAACACAAGTTTTGATTAACCAGAGAACGGAACAAACTAGGAGACTGATAGAAGTCCAAGCCCCCATCCTGAAAACAACTACAGCCTGTATTCCTTGGTGTAGGTGCTTACCAAAATATTGCAGCCATATACACAGCAGCATCAAGGAGGTCAAGATGAAAGTTATGCTACTTTTCATCCCATTGGCATAGTATATCACTTGTTTTCTCGGCAGGAGGTTGTCTAGTACTAGTAAATACCAATGTGGATTAGAGCGAGGTCCTGGATCAAGAGCTCGACAAACCTTTTTCAGCAACCACACCATTCCATAAGTAAACAGCCTAATGCTGTTGTACCCAATGATCGCAACTATTGCTTTCTCAACCCATCTCCAAGCAAAGATTCCAAGTAACTCTCCTTGTAATGGTGAAAAATACGGACCCTCCTTCAACTTTGTATCGAACAACCAGTAAAGCAAACAGTTGATCAACTCAGATACAGCTTCTGGGACATTTATGCCGCTTTCATTATGATCCAACTTGATTCTTGGCACTAACCTATGAATGATTGCCGGAAGCGCACAGCTGAGACAATAGATGCAGACAGTATAACCAGCGGTACCTAATTCCCACAACATGAACTCCAAACCTGGCGGATCAGGAATTATACGAACAGGCACATTAACAAATGTTAATGTAATGATGGAAAGGGTAGTTATGCAAATCCAAGAACGAACAAGGAACTTAAGCTGGATAACATGGTTAAACCCATCACCGCGCTTGGTGAATTGGAGCAATCGTATCACTAGAAGAGCAACTGTGAGTAGTAGCATTACTACCACAGGAATCACAATCAAGTAGGCATGAAAAATAGATGCAACACATAGAAGGACACTCACCCATGCGATCTTTTTCACAATGGGCAATCTTGATCTCAATCTTGATCTCTTTGTATCTTTTGTATGCAAATCTCCCTCCATTATTTCTATAGCATGAGAGTTTTGTATCTGGCTTTGTGGGCTCATTGAAACCAGATAACACTGTGGATGTTCTAGCTTGCTGTCAGATTAGTGCGAATGCTAAAATGCATCAGCTAAGTTTCAATCTGGACTCTATTTCGAATGTGCTATACTATACCATATATTTTTCTTAATCTATAATATCTCCTCAAGAAACTTATTAAATGGCTAATTGTTTTATACCTAAATAATTAAATGCAGTTTCGTCCGTGATTAAAGTAATCATTAACATGCATTATGTATTGAAGTTCATAAGGTGGAGAATTGATTCGGAAATACAATAATCATGTTTAATCTAAAATCATCACATGATTTTGACTTTTACATTCTATTTAACTGGATAAATGACAATTAGTTGCTAACAGCTCAAAAGACCAATAACTAACCTTGCTATCCCTAATGTTGGCTGTGTGGACATGTAGCTTTAGCTTTTTTTCCCCTTTTTTGGGGGGAAAAGAACCTTTAGCTTTATCATATTGATTATTCTAAATGTTGATTATCAACTTTTAATTATAATTAGGTCCCAAGACTCGGCACGAAGACAACACGTTATCGACCACATTGGGTCGGAGCACTTAACGGCAAATAAATTTATACTAGTAGTGCATAACATTTTAACCACTATAAATCATTAACCTCTACTTCAACATCTATTGTCGACCACAGCTTTTGTTGACAGAAATGACAACCAAATTGTTTGACGTTTGGATGGACCATAAACCTTTTAGCACATGATTCTATTTAAGAGCCTATTCGTTTCCAATATGTTGGATCTGCTACCTACTTCAATTTGTTTCAATATGCTCCAGCTCGCTTCTACTTGCTTCTACCCCTCAAAAATGTTGTAAGCCCACTCTAACTTGCTTCAATTCTCTCCAACCTACTCCAATCTATTAATCATTCCTCCAAAATGCTGAAATGAAAACGCCTTAAATGGAAAGGTAGATTCATGCTGGTATCATTCATAGAAATAATTGTACAATGAAGAAACAATAAATCCTTCTTATTTGTTTTTAAAAAAAGCTTTCGCTATTTGAGCTTATGTGTTTATTTAAAATCATCAGCTAACACATATTAACAATAATGTGATCCATGTATTTTTTTTAAATAACCCTTCAAATAACGTCATTTTGTGAGATAATAATAAACACTCGGCAAAAAAATATATGTTACTGTAATTTGAATAGAGGCTGATTAATTTATATAACATTTAACGAATCAAAATAGAAACAAAGCTCTAATGAAAATAATTATTGTTAGACCCTCATTAACCCCCTCAAAAAAAAGGTAAATTTAATTTTTTTTCTCTACTTCACCTTGAAATTTGTTAGCGTCCTTACTATATCATGTAATATGAAAGTTGATGATGTGAGTATGATGGAGCATAAGTATGAAACCCCCATGGCTAAATAATAATTAAAAAAAAAAAGCTATGAAACCTCAACCAACTACCCATTGAAGAAAGTAGATGTACATCTGAGTTTCAATTAATTTTAGTCGGTCTTAAGTCTTTTTTTAATATACATTAAAACAGTACCAAACATGCTCGTTGACTCAAAACGACACAGTATTAAGAAATAATGTTAAAAAAAAAAAGGTCTAGGACATTAATTAATACTAGCGTTATATGCTTGTGATACTAGAACTCTAGTCAATATTTGTTGCAATATTAATTATTAGTATAAATAATTAATAAAAAATTATTATTTTAAAAATATATTAACAATTTTATAACAACATGATTATTGTTTCTTTTCATTTTTCATTTGAAATTACTCTAAATTGCTTTCGCTTTCATGTAATAATGATTTATCATTTACCTTTTTTTTCTTGATTCCCAAACACGTGACACATCTAATTAATCTGTGATCTTTAAGAAACTGCATATACTATGTTTTAATTTATCTTAATTTCATAAAAATTATATTACAATCTTACTGATTACTATATTAGATATATAAAAAGTTACTTTTCAACCTAGATGAATATTTATGTAGCTAAGTAATCTGACATAATCTTTATACATGTTGTCCTATATATCATTCATATATTGTCCTATGCGATTAAATTGTTATATGGTGATAGGGTCTTACGCATCTGCAACGACCTCAAAATCCAACCTAAAAAAAATAAGTAGTAGTAACGATTAAAATTAAGGTAAAATTTGATTCTCTTATCTAGTTTCTATTCATTTACTATTGAAAAACAAAATAAATTAATTTCAAAAAAATCAATCATTGTAAACGAAGTTAACCGTATGAGGATCTAGTCAAACATAAAATAAGTTAGGAGTGTAAAACTATGCAATAAATAATTAAGTTAATAACACGTAGTAAATCCTAATTAATAGTATTAATATTGATTGTCTCAAACCAATTATAATTTGTCAATTCATTAGTCTGTGTCACATGAGACACCACATGTCAATCATACATTATTTGTATCCAACTTTTAATATGTGTGTGTGCATTATCGTTTGAGATGTAGTGGACACTCGTGCTTAAAGGCCAGGCACATCAGTGTTAGGCGATAATTTATCGTATTTTACGGGCCCCTTTCACTTAATTTTAGTTCGTATAATAATATAATCTTTAGAGTTTTTACTTGTTTTATTTGCTTTTATAGGTAATAAACTTCAAATCGAGCAAACGTCGCGAAAAGGAGCGAAGACGGACAAAAAGAGCAAAAGAAGGCAAAACGGGACGACGGGAGACCGCGCCACCGTGCCAGAGATGTGGCATGGCCATGCCACCCTGGCACGGTGGGCCCGTGCCACTTGGCACGGTCGTGCCCTTCCCCCCTCGCATGCTCGCCTGATTTTTTATTTAAGCTTCCTTCGGCGTTTTTGTTCGGGGGGGTCACTCGGACTTCTCTCTGACGATTTTTAGGCTAGGTTTTAGGTTAGTTTATCAAAATAAAACCTCAATAGGAGGATTAGATTAGGATTGAGGATTGTAATCTTGGATTCAACCTTTGGATTTCAAGTTCCTTCTATCAATCAAGTCTAAGTTTTCTTCTCTTTTCTCTCTTTAGTTCATGTGTTTGTTTATGTTTTTCTAGTTTAATTCTTGTATTTATTTTGTTTAGTTTAAATGTTTAGTTTTCATTGTTAATTCATGTTTATTTTAGTTGTTTAGATTTGATTTATTTCATTCTCTTTCTTCTCTTGTTCAAGTTCATGTTCCTGTTTGCTAGTTTAGGTTTTCATGTGTTTGTGATGTTTAGTTGTTAGTTTGTATTGGATTGGATTGTGGCTAGCCCTTGATGGCTGATTAACCTTGTTTAGGCCCCAACTCTACCTTATTTATGCCTAGAATTTAGAGTTTTCTTTCACGCCCGTCAAGTGTTCGATGAAATACTTGAAAGAGTTTTCATCTGTGTTTTGGAGAAACTGACTTGTGCTGATAGGTGAGGTCGATTGTCTAGTGTGAGTAGAAAGAATAGTTGGAATTGGGATATGAAAATAGTCTCGTCGCTAATTAGGTCAAGGGTTGTCAATCTTGTAGTTTAATTGAACTAATCCCATGAAAATAGGAGGTTAGAACAATTAGACTAGCTCATGACCCTTGAGAGAGGGCTTGGTGGTTTTAATGATGCAACCGACCATCTCTGAATACTAGCGTAACTTGAGAAGGTGAGGGCTTGACTTGATCACTTGGTTTTTATCTCAGGTCTAATCATAGCCCTTTTGTTTTCGCTTTAATAGTTTAGTTCTATTTTCTATCCCCTTCGATTTTGCCTAACTTGAGACGTTTTACTTAGTTCTGGTAGTTGGAAATACAGCTTCCAGCGGACGACACCTCAAGTACTCAACGATACACCTTGCACTTTGGGTTTATAAATATTAAAATTCTGTTTTTTCCTAACAAGTTTTTGGTGCCGTTGCTGGGGAGTTGGCGGTTTCCAATATTGGAGCTTATTTGGGCATTCGAGACTAGGCTTTTATTTTGGGAAAAAAAAGAAAAAAAATTGAAAATTGAAAAAAAAAAATGTCTTTTTCCCACTTCCCTCAATATGAGCATTAATTGTTTTGGAGATACTATGATAGATTACATGCTTTTCTTACTCATTGCGATCTTTATTTAGAAAAGTAGAAAATTTTGAATACAGTCTATGAGAGTGTCAATTGTGAGACCCGTGCTCTATTGGAGTATTGAGACTTTTGTGCTAAAAGTGTTGATGAAGCTTGTGATTTTCTTGGTTGGTTGGCTCAGGACAGTTATGAATATGAGATTAGTTGCACTAATTCATACATCCCACCCCTTTGCATCCCTGATTATGCTCCTCCTATGTGCGAAATTTGTCATTGGTCTGCCCATGACAGTAATTTTTGTCCCTATTATATTTCTAATGAGGGCTTTGCTAAACTTAGCAATATGATAGAGACAATGAATAAGCAACAAATTGAGTTTGCTAATATGATGCGGGAGTATGACTTATTACCTGAGGCTGACCTTAGTTCTAGTTCTTCTAGATTTGATGTCAATCTGTGTGATGATGGTGCATCTTTCCCTCCTCCAGAGTCCAGACTCGAGAAAGTACTCGACCCTCCCTTGACCACTTTAGTCACAATTGCTCTATCTTTTCCTAATACCCTTAGGAACAACACTGCATTTATCATGGCCTTTTCTGATACATCTTCCCCTTTAGCTCAGTCGCCAGAGTTCGAGGTAGGTGAGACCTTTGGTGTTAGCGCTAGTGTTGATGAGGATGATACTTGGTCTGAGTTAGGCAATGTTTCTATTGAGGAGTATGATCTTCATGAAACTCCCATAGGGACTTCATGTGTAGATGTTGTGGTTGCGGGGTCAGCTAATCCTAATTTTGTTGATAATATACCCCCACCCC
The DNA here is from genome assembly GCA_029747015.1 of Carnegiea gigantea. Classification (NCBI taxonomy): domain Eukaryota; kingdom Viridiplantae; phylum Streptophyta; class Magnoliopsida; order Caryophyllales; family Cactaceae; genus Carnegiea; species Carnegiea gigantea. The sequence goes on along the minus strand of JAKOGI010000004.1, from coordinate 3,024,889 downwards.
TCTTGATACATTCCATGCTTCTTCTTCCTACTCACCACCCTCCCTTTCCTTTGAGTGTTGTGATATGTTACTTATTGATTCTCATGCGATACTTGAGGGGAATGAGGTTGACTGTTTTGAGTCCCCATGTACTTTTGGAGGGAACGATCCCTTGATCCTTATAGTCCATACCTAGAGGACATGCTTGGAATAATCATATTGACTAGTGCATTTGATTATTCTTCTGATTTTTCCAAGGCATTTGATATGTTTAGGAGAGCCCTTGTTGTTATGCATGTATTCATATTTGTGTACTCTTACTTACATTTATTTGAATTGCATGCTTAGGTGAGCTTTGATGGTATCTGATTTGGTAACTCCGGTCTTGAGATGAGGAGTAGCTGATGCTCCTTCAACCTCCCATAGCACCGTCTTGAGGAGATGGTAGTTTAGGTGCACCCAACACCTAACCTGGTAAATTCGTTCCCTCTTCTCTCTTTCTTTATTTTTATTTTGTATATATAGCTTTTGCCCTTTCTTATTTATATTTTATTTTTGTATAGTTATTTTTGTAGATTTCTTTCTTTTGTATATATGTGTGTTTTATGGTTGGTGATGACTCTCAACTTCCAATGAGGATATTGTGAGATTCAGGTGTGGGGATGGGGTCATTTACCCTTTTTATTTTTACTTTTGTGGAAATTTTTCTCTTTTTTTGGTATAGTTTTTCTTTTTATTGGCTTTAGAGGAGTTTTGTACTATTTGATTAGCCTTGATCTTTGGTACCTTGGCTATTAGTTCATATATAAGTACGATGTGCATGATAGATTTTTGTCCTAAACTTATCATTCTAGGCCTCAGCTCTAACCCTAATAGTCCATTGTAATTTTGCAATCTGATCCTGATTTATATATCATCATTATCCTAGGATCTTAACCTTCCATTGTTTAACTCTCCCACTTGCGTTTGTGCATCACTACTTTTGTCTTCACTTCAAAATTACAAGGGTGAAGAATTTCTGAAAAAAAAGAAGAAAATCTGAAAATATCTCTTTGAGGCATGTGTTACTGGGAATGGAAAAAAAAAAAAAAAGTTTGAGAGTCGGAAATGAAAAGTATCCCTTTGAGGCATACGCTACTGGGTGCTACCTTTTGAGGCAATACTGCTACTGAGAATGCTCACTTCCCATGTCAATAAGTTAATAATGTAGTTGATGCCAGTCAAGTAGATTGAGTTGATTGTCAATAAGTTAATACTGATTTACATATCATCATTATCCTAGGATCTTAACCTTCCATTGTTTGACTCTCCCACTTGCGTTTGTGCATCACTACTTTTGTCTTCACTTCAAAATTACAATGGTGAAGAATTTCTAGAAAAAAAGAAGAAAATTTGAAAATATCTCTGAGGCATGTGTTACTGGGAATGGGAAAAAAAAAGAGTTTGAGAGTTGGAAATGAAAAGTATTCCTTTGAGGCATGCGCTACTGGGTGCTACCCTTTGAGGTAGTACTGCCATTGAGAATGCTCACTTCCCATGTCAATAAGTTAATAATGTAGTTGATGCCAGTCAAGTAGATTGAGTCAATTCTGGTAAGCCAAAATCCTAGGATGATGATACACTTGCGCACCAGGCACTAGGATAGATTCAATATTCTCATGCGTTGTGGGGTGAAAAGCTGATGCCTAGATGCCACTCTTTGGGATGAAGAGTCCTAAAATGCATACGATGTGTGTATACAGACTGATACTTAAGTTACTAGAGGTCTTGGTTGATACGATTGTATACAATTTACCCCATGTATATTTTGTGTTTGTCATTTTTATTTATTTATTTTTACTTTATTTTTTTCTATTTTTGTTTCTCTTTTCTTTGTTTTCCTTTTTGAGATTTTGTGAGTATATCTTCTGCAAACCCTCACGAGACCTTACTCGTTCACTTGAGGGAACCAAGGGGTTTAAAGGACATGTTGCATACGATAAATGCAACCGTGATTCCTACGACAGTGAGTTAGGTTCTTAGGTTAATTTTTATTTTGTTTTGCTCGAGGACGAGCAAAAGATAGGTGTTGGGGTATTTGTTAGGTGATAATTTGCCGTATTTTACATGCCTCTTTTACCTAATTTTAGCTCGCATAATACTATAATCTTTAGAGTTTTTACTTGTTTTATTTGCTTTTGTAGGTAATAAATTTCAAATCGAGTAAACGTTGCGAAAAGGAGCGAAAACGGATAAGAAGAGTAAAAGAAGGCAAAACAGGATGAAGGGAGACCGCGCCACCGTGCCAGAGATGTGGCACAGTGGGGTCGTGCCGCTTGGCACGGTCGTGCCCCTCCCCCGTCGCCTGCTGGCCCGATTTTCTATTTAAGCTTCCTTTGGCGTTTTTGTTCGGGGGGTCGCTTGGACTTCTCTCTGGCGATTTTTAGGCTAGGTTTTAGGTTAGTTTATCAAAATAAAATCTCAATAGGAGGATGAGATTAGGATTGAGGATTGTAATCTTGGATTCAACCTTTGAATTTCAAGTTCCTTCTATCAATCAAGTCTAAGTTTTCTTCTCTTTTCTCTCTTTAGTTCATATGTTGTTCATGTTCTTGTTTATGTTTTGCTAGTTTAATTCTTGTATTTATTTTGTTTAGTTTAAATGTTTAGTTTTTATTATTAATTCATGTTTATTTTAGTTGTTTAGATTTGATTTATTTCATTCTCTTTCTTCTCTTGTTCAAGTTCATGTTCTTGTTTGCTAGTTTAGGTTTTCATGTGTTTGTGATGTTTAGTTGTTAGTTTGTGTTGGATTGGATTGTGGCTAGCCCTTAATGGCTGATTAACCTTGTTTAGGCCCCAACCCTACCTTGTTTATGCCTAGAATTTAGAGTTTTCTTTCACGCCCGCCAAGTGTTCAATGAAATGCTTGAAAGAGCTTTCATCTCTGTTTTGGAGCAATTGACTTATGCTGAGATGTGAGGTCGATTGTCTAGTGTGAGTCGAAAGAATTGGAATTGGGACATGAAAATAGTCTCGTTGCTAGTTAGGTCAAGGGTTGTCAATCTTGTAGTTTAATTGAACTAATCCCATGAAAATAGGAGGTTAGAATAATTAGACTAGCTCATGACCATTGAGAGAAGGTTTGGGTGGTTTTAATGATGCAATCGACCATCTCTAAATACTAGCGTAATTTGGGAATGTAAGGACTTGACTTGATCACTTGGTTTATCTTAGATCTAATCATAGCCCTTTTGTTTTCACTTTAGTAGTATCCCTTTTGATTTTGCCTAACTTGAGACGCTTTAGTTAGTTCTGATAGTTAGAAACACAACTCCCTGCAGACGACACCTCAAGTACTCAACGATACACCTTACACTTGGGGTTTATAAATATTAAAACTTTGTTTTTCCCTAACAATCAGCAACAAGTTCAAAGCACAATGCTATTAGGGAATACTTTTAATCTGTGAAGGGATAGCTCTACCCCTTATTGGGTCAACAGTAGCTCGATTCCAATGAAGTGAAGGATACAAGACCAAAAAATACGGAATACTTTATTATCCATCGACACATATGCGTGAACCTTCTAAGCTACTGGGATACTTGAATGCATAGCTAGATTAATGAAAAATTGCAAAATCCTCGAAATTAGTTGTATATTAACTGGTGATCCCCTATACGCTAATTGCATTATTATATATTTTTACATGTTTTATCAATTATCGAAAAAAGTGATTCCACAAAATAAAGTCAACAGTGAATAAGTTTATGGAGTTGGTATTTGTGCCGAATCTCATTTAGGTCCTCCACCTACACATTTGCAAGTAGCTTGTGTATGAATTGTATGTCGTTGTGTCTGAATTGAATTGTAGTACTCATATGAAAATGGCTGTTGTTTCACAATGATAAAATAGAATGTCTTAAATATACTTATAAACTATTGAATTACTCCATCCATTGCTAATTGTTTTTAGGTTAGAACGTCACTTGACTTATACACATAGCTTAGTTGTGTTAAAAGCCCGATTAATATAAAATTGACGTTAAAGATCTTGTTCTTCACATTTAAGCAACTCATCAAGAGTTTCCAATTACAGATCATGTTGCAATCTAACTCTTGAATAGCCAAAGTGAGGTATCTGTACCGTACAATGCGAGGAAAAACGGTGTAAATACAAAACACAACACACTACAGAGCCATAGACACCACAAGATACAGATCAACAAACACACACAACAAAAAATCTTAGGCTAAGATGGCGTGAAAAAACGACGGGATTAAGAGTTAGCTTTGTATTGATTGCAATAATCTCAATAAAAGAAGGGAAAGTTTCAAGATCAAATTTATATGCCCGGACTGCTGGGGCCGGATTTGGAAATATAATGATGGTTGTTAGCTCTATTTCATTAGTTGCATACATGACAATTCGTTGTGGACAGGTTCAAAGACCAACAACTAACCTTACTTTCCGTCAATGTTGGCCGGTGTGGAAAAAATATTTAAATTTTGCCTATTGTCAAGGTTACAATAATTTACAACAGCTATTTCATTTTAATTAATAGCTACTATGTTTTCATTGAAATTTATATTTGAAATCAATTAGGAAAATGTAACTTTTGAATGACTTATCTTATTAGCATTTATAATTGAAATTAATTACACAAGCTTGAGGTTAGGTTAAGAGTGAGGTCAGGTTAATTAGAGGTTAGTTAGAAGTTAGCTTAGGACGTTTACCAAACTACTTTAATTGTGACATGTGACATAAACTTCACTGTAGGACCTTTATTTTAATATATCAATAGATTAATGGGATCGAATAGAATATGAAAGAAACCTGAAGTATGCGACAAATCAACTATCAATTAATGTAACAACTCACTTTCTTAAAGGGTGCTTAAGGCCGCTGGTTTTACTTTTTTTTTTTTTTTTAACAATGGTAAAGATGAATAGCAGTAAATGTTAGACGCCTCTTCTTACAAGAGTATGTCCAACTACATCATCAGCCAAGATAGATCCAAGCTCTGGGAAGAAACAGATATCCGAAGAAAAAGGAGTCGCAGTAGAGTGATCAAATTTAGAGAGCCAGTCAGTGGTCATATTTGCCTCCCGAAATATATGAGTAATATGGGATTGGGCACCATGGTGTATATACCCAGGTGGGAATGTCTTCAATGATTGTGTCAATTTTTCAAGGGACATGGGACTTGCCTTTTAATGCCTGGATCACAACGAGATTGTCTCCTTAAATACATAACCTGTTGAAGCCTGCCTGTATAGCCGCCGCAACTCCATCTCGAAGCGCTCGGGCTTCGACGACGAGGATAGATGTGTGACCATAAGAAGCTGCTCCTACTTTGAGTACGTAGTTTGCCAGTCTTGTCGCGAAGTATATATCCTCCTACTGCTGAGGAATTAGGGAGGGATACGTCAAAGTTGATTTTGACAAATCCTAAAGATGGAGGGTCCCACTTAACAAGGTGGGGAGATGTGAAAGGGGAAGAGGGGGCTCCCTTTTGAATGTGTTCACCCGACATACAAGTTCAGATTCTCCATTCAGCATATGCTTTTTTTACTCTAATTAGGCATCCTGGTGGGTTGAAATTTCTTTTTTTCTCAAAAACTGTTGCGTTTCTGTCTTTCTAGATGCTCCAAACTAGGAAGGAGAACTTTTGGAGCAACTTTGGGTTTTGGGAAGATCTTTACTGCTTCAGTAATCTCCTAGCATCCTCGAGATGAAAACTGGATTGGAAACCATTGATAATTAGCAGCTAGTTCCCACACCTTCTGGACTACTTGACATTCATTGAAAAGGTGTTCACTTGACTCAATGTCGCCCAGGCAAGTGGGGCACACTGGGTCGATGTTCAAACCTCTTTTGATGAGGTTGCCTCGGATGGGGATTGCTTTATGGCAGATTTGCCATAAAAAGATTTTAATTTTGGGCATGGTATGAATTTGCCAAATCCATTTAAAGGGCCAATCAGACAAGTCATTGATCGACGTATCGTGTGCTATCTATGTGGCAGATTTGGTAGTAAATGTACCTGAGCTATCAAGTCCCCAGCAAAAGGAGTCTTGCGTACTGTGATTGGGAATGGTAATTCCTAGTATCTTCTGGATGATTGGGTGATGGTTCAGTACGAGGGTAAGCTTCATGATGTCACACGTTCTATCTTGTTGGATGAAGTCAGATACTTTAGCTTGTGGCCTAATAATGGTGTCTTCATCTAAGTGTAGTAAGTTGATTAAACTTTTATTTTCTATTCAATTATCATACCAAAAGGAAATGTTTTCACCATTCCCTAGTTTCCAAATGAGCCCGTGCTTTACAAGGCTCTGACATTTTAATAAGTTCTTCCAGACTGGTGACTCAGTAGCTTTCCTTTTATAGGTAAGGAAGTCCACCGTATGAAGGCACTTGGTCTTCATGGCTTGGACCCATATGCTAGGTTCATTAGTAAGAATTTGCCAAGCCATTTTGCATTGGAACGCTTTATTGACCGCTTCTACTTTTCGTAATCCTAATCCGCCCTTGTTCTTTGGCAGGTAGAGTTTATTCCACAAGACAAATGTTAACCCTTTTTCTACATTGGTATTAAACTAGAAAAATTCTCTATCTGGTCTATTTAGTTGTTGACTAGTAGTGGTTGGGAGCTGGAAGCATTGCATTGTGTGTGCTGGTAGCGATTCTAACTGAGATTGAATTAGTACTATTCTACATGCTTTGGATAAGAAGTTTGCTTTCCAGCCCTGTAGTTTAGTAGTTGCTTTATGAATGATCTCATTGAAGGTAGTATTAGAGGGTCTGCATTGGAAGAGGGGACAACCCAGGTATTTGCCTAGAGAGGCTTGATGGAGAATATTAAAGAGGCTCATAACCACTTGCTTCTGATGAGCCGAGGCATTGTATGAGAATGTGAGAACCGACTTATGATAGTTAACCAGCTGTCCTAAAATATAGCAGAATTTCACTTAATGCTTTCACGGGCTAGGCAAACATGGGCTGGGCAACGGGTCGCGTTTCTATCGAATCAAGTGGGTCGCCCCGTTTAAAATAGGATTAATAAGGGTCGGGTCAATAGTGAGTTGGCCTATTAACGCATACTAACGGGCCGGATCTGGTTGACAACGACCTGTTTAATGATCCATTACTTTTTCAACCTACTTGTCATACTATTGTACATGTCACAATTAGTTAAATTTGTTACCAACGCTTTATACATCATAATAATTATTACAAGCGGTTTTTTCTGCAAGTTTGTTGCACTTTAAAATGGGTCAAACGGACCCGGCTTGCCGGCCGTCCCATTTATCTATATAAAAAGACGATCAGATACAAATCATTAACGGGCTGTCGATGCCCCGGTCCGGTCCACTTTGTGAACGAGGCGACCCTAACCTAATCCGACTTGGTTCATTACCCACCACTTGATATTACACTATACTCTAGAACGACGCAAAAAGTTTAGACTACTGTAGTCTAATGAGTCTTTTATTAAAAAATAAAAAATAAAAAAACTTTTGAGTTTGCAGTATAAATGAAACAATCTGGTCCAAATTTCTGCATGCCAGCGTCTGGCAATGGCCCAAGTTCTCTCCGCCAGACTTTGGGTTTGCCTATCAATCTGAGCAACGCAAGTGGCCACTCTCAGCTGTTGTCTCTCACTCTCCGTGTGCCTGTCCAATTCAATGCGCTAGCCCATCAGTGCCTACCTCTACCAAGTTCAAGGCCCAAATCGAGGCTCCACTCCATCTCTAAAGGCTAATTGAAACAAAACGTGCATAATTGCTATATAAATTAAACAACATATTCTCAGTAATTACGACTATATAAAAACAATTAAAATACATAAAGCTGCTCATAAATATAACCTCTATTTCCACAAATACATTACAAAACCGCATGTCTATATCAAAATACATATCTCCACAAATATTCTGAATTATGCTTCAATTATTTATATTCGATATACGAAAAGGACATAATAACAAAACCGTACACTATCTTGTTAAGGCACCTAACTTCAAGCATCCATGATTCTACAAACGGAAAGATAAAGGGGCACCATCAAACTACAACTCCATAGTGAGTCTCCACCTGCCAAATAACGTAACATTTTACAGTGGTCACGTCAAGTCTACATAGGCAGTACTGACTCACAATACATAACGGCGACATCGTAATCTTGAATTTCTTGATCGTTTTTTTTTTTGGGGGGGGGGGGTGTCTGAGATTAAGAGCCTGTCGGCATGTTATCGAAGCAAGACCATGGGCTTTGATAGGCCTACGAGATGAGGTGTACATTAGTCTAGGTAACAGGTATAGAGACTTGATTATTCCAGGTCTTGCCAGCCTGCCTAAGAGTAGGATAACCCTAGAAAATATTTGAAATCAAGGTAAGAACTTGAATGAAAAAAGCTCAAATAAGATTTTGGTTTTCATACCATTCTCATACTGGATTCAAAATGCGTAGGTTAAGTTTCCTTAAATACTAGCAAATTTATATATGTTTCTAGTAGCATGTTCTTTCATTATCGTATACATATATTTTTTTCTAAATGTATTTATCATATAGGGTACTTCAATAATTTTTCTCTTTGCTGAAATGACTTTAGAGCATGTACTCATAAGCATGTAATAGAAGTAATTATAGTGAACTATGACTGTAGACCTATATGAAATGTCATGTCTAGAGTAGCCCTCAGCTGGTAGCCACATTAAATTTCAACCATAGACTCATTCAAACATCTTCACATCTATATTTCTAAGGATACTCATGGGCAATGAAGACATACTTGCCAGGATAAGAGCTGATATAGTATGCTTAATTAACAAAGTTTCTTTAGGTGAACTGCTGGACCATGAACTTGCATCTGTACTAAATAAGTCCTACCTCATACTGATTAATACTCTTTTCCCAATCAAAGTAAGAATTAAGGATCAGTTTCACCAAAAGTGTAACGCCCGGAAATTTTGTTACTTATTGTGAACTATGTGCGATATGTAAATTATGTGTATATTGTACGCATTTTATTGTATGCATATGTGTGTGTTCGATGTGATCATTATGTTTAGTGTTTGGGAAAAAAAAAGAAAAAGAGAATAGAAAGAAGAGTCAAAAAGGTTGGGCTTGACCAAAACCAAAAACAAAGGAAAAAAGGGATTTGACTCAAAAAAAAAAGGAAAAAGAAAAGGAAAAAGGGGGAGGGGCAATTTTTTTATCACGTGAAAGGGGGGGAGGGGGTTTCACTGGTTCTTTCCCACAACTCACACACACACGGCAGAGAGAGGCAAAGAGGAGAGAAGAAGAAGAAGAAAAGGAGAAGAAGAAGGGGAAGAAGAAGAAGGAGAAGAGGATTACAGTTTTGATTTTGATTTCAATTTAAGGTGAGTAATTTTTACTTTCTCTAATCCTAAAATTGATTAGGAGAAGAATAATTTGAGATTCCTATTCGAATTTTGCAAAATCAACTTCAAATTGAAGCTGGGAATTTGATATCTTAGGGTTTATGAGATTCAAACCCTAAATTCAATTGTTAGAAACCCACCCTTAAAAGTTGTATGTTTATTTGTGATTTTTGAATTCTATGGATGTTGTGAATTGATGGATATGTTGTGAATTCGTCCAAATACGTGCTAAACTATGGATTTTTGGATTGGTTACTTGTGTTTGGTTGAACAATATGGTAGAAAAATAGGGTGAATTTTCGGATTTTGCTGGTAATGTGCTACTTTCGGATTTTCTGGGAATTATTGGCTGCTCAAAAAATTCTAAAATTTTTACTGTAGGTTACCCATGACATTAGGCTACTTTCTGTAAATTGTCATGAATTTAAGATCTGTGGGTTATAAGTTATGAATTTTTGAGTGAAACTGCCCTGTTGTTGATTGCAAAAAGTCAGATACTATTTGAATTATTGTGAGCTATTGGGTTGGATAAAAATTATGAAATTTGTACTGTAGAATAACACTGATGTCTGGAAGTATCCTGTAAATTTTCATGAATTTTGGATGTGTATTTTAGGTGTTATGAATTTTTGATTGGGACTGCCCTGTTTTGGTATTTGAGTTCAGTTACTATTTTAATTTTATTTGAAGGATTGCTTGGAGAAAAATCATGAAATTTATATGGTAGCATCTATATGTTATTTGTTAATTTCATGCAAAGTTTGGTGAAGATTGGATGTGTATGCTGTGAGTTATGAATATTTGAGTTGATGGTTCTTTGTGTGGGCCATGAGTTGATTTCCGCTAAACTAAAAAAGGGTGTATTTAAGAACATGTGATATGTTGTGAATTTGGTTTTGACTTGGATTTGAACTTTGGATATGCTATGAAATTGGTTTGTCTTGAACATCTTATGAAATTAGTTTGATTTGGATTTGGATTTTGGATGTGATATGAAATTGGATTTCGTTTGGATTTGAAATGTGGATAAGTTATAAAATCAATTTTGACTTAGTTTTGGATTTTGGATTTCATTTTGGATTTGAAGGTTCCGTCAAAATATCTATAAGCTTGTAATTGACTTTGCAATGCATATGTGATTAATAAGTATGTTGTAAGAAATATATTATGTGTTTATGTGAACTTTTATGATAAGTCGTTTTGATGTATGCGCTAAGTATAGTTATGGGCGAGCCGTTAGGTTGCTTAGCAGATTCTGCTCTCTTTTGGACTCTAGTAAGGACTATGAGCCCAAAGGACATGATTGGTATGGAACAATCATGGTTAGTTTAGTGAATAGACTAACAGTAGAGTTTGTTCAGGGACTTAAGTAAAAACGAGAGTCCTTGAATCCTACTAATTGGTACGGGACAAGTACGACTAAGCTACGCTAATTGCCTGCTCCATGACATAAGTATGTTGTGTGTATTTATGATAATCCTGGTGGCCCAACTACGGCTCAAACATATGGTACCAACCAATGGTGGACCAACCGCAACTCATTCATATAGTACCAACCAGGCACCCAACGGGTGACAAACACATCCTGGTGGCCCAATTACGGCTCAAATATATAGTACCAACTAATGACGGACCAGCCGCAACTCATTCATATGGTTCCAACTAAGCACCAAACGCTCTAAAGTACGCGAACTGCCCACAACATAAACCATGGAATCACATTAATATCCTAGTAAGTTTAGGCCGAAACCTTCCTCATTAGGGACCCATATGGCTCACACACATATACAAGGTCGACATTCATATCCCAGGGGATTGGCTATAGGCTCGCCCACTAGGCGACCTGAACATAACGACAGTCACTACTATAGCCATAGCTCTAGAACGCTCTGTAATAACCTCAGACAAGACATTGTGAACATATTAGATATGGAAGGTATGAGTTTATTTTGATTCTTGAAGCCTATGAATATCTGTCCATATGACGTGAGATACGTGTACTGTGTGACTATGTATGAACCGGTTAATGTGCAAAGTGTAACAACGGGGAAGGTAAGGGTTATTCACTGGGCTCGAGGAGCTTATGACCTCACCATTTTTCAGGTTCTGGAAACCAGAAGGGACCACAGGAGCATTAAGAGAACTTATTTGGACCTGGAGGGCTCGTTGTATGTATATGTTATGGATTATGTTTAGTACATACATTTTGTATTTTAATTCGGATATATGTAAGAACATTTTGTATATGGTTTAAGTATATATGCAATGTATGTTTTAGAACTACCGGCCCGAACTTTCGTTAGACTGTGATTAGAGCTTCCACTGCTATCAATAAGTTAATTAAGATCATAGAGTCTTGTGGATGCTCCTAGTTAGGCATCCACGGCAGTGACGCGCCCGTCCCCCTTCGGGCGGGGCGTTACAAAGGTCCAAATTTGGGTGTTAAGAATAAACACAGCCGCCTCAAGCAATTTTTATAATTAATTAAGATAACTGGACAATCCAGAATCACTTACAAGAAACTTATCGTAAAATTTTAGATCTCAAGTTAAATCAACCACTTTATCATTTCGTCTGGTAAACCAATGTAAAATAGGGTTTTTTGCACTTTTCAGATTTTTCATATTAATTTTTTCAACCTAATATTTTTCTATTTAATTTTGACAACTCTTAGGTTTTTGGACTATATAGTATAAGTGATTTTCTAGGCATAATTTGAAAAATATGATATTGGATGACCACTTCCCCCTCATTTAATGCTGTTACATTGTTGCGAAGAAGCATGTTTTTATGTTTATTAGTGCGATAAAATTATTAGGACTAGACCCTCTTTTACTCACTCCTTCAAAAAAAAAAAAAAAATTTGTTCACTCAAATTTACCCTCTCTGTCATCATTTTTCTGCTGTTTGCGGAATATTTTTGTTCACTCTAGTGCTTTGCAAAATATCACGTCCCTGATCACTAAAGGAAGATTCTCATACTACAACTAAAAGACATTAGAATACCCCCTGCTTACCGTTCCCTCCCTCCAGTTCCCGGCGCCCGGTGGGATGGGTTATTGACTCTCTCTCTCTCTCTCTCTCTCTCTCTCTCGCGCGCGCGCTCCAGGGACACTGCTACCATGAACAAGCTTAGCTTCATCACCACTTCAGATATTGTTACGCTTGCATGCTGCAACTTCTTAAAAGGATTCTCATATCACATAACTAAAAGATATTCGCATAATGGCTTACCTGGGATGATACAGTTTTTACATTGACTGAATGTCGTGCCTTGAATTTGTTTATCCATGTCTCAATTTCGCACTTTCGCTTCCATTTGGTTTTTCTGCTTCTGAAGCTTCTTTCAGTATTTTGTGATTGGCGACCTTTTGTCTGGCTAGTACTGAATTTGGATATATCACTTCCACGCTGCTGTTAGGTTTTGAGAAAGTTGTTTCCCAAACGCCAATACCCTTAACACGCAGCTGTTGTGAAGTAGACAAAATACTCAATGTCATTTTCAAATTTATTTCTTGTGTCCGCATTGACAATTAGTTTAAGATCAATGTCATTTTCAAATTTATAAATGAGAAAGGAAAATCAAGTATTATAACTCTTTTTTTTTTCCCTGTTAAAATCTAATCAAACTGTGAGGAAAGTAGCTAGCTAATATATATGTGGGATAATGTAATTGGTGGGGGAAAATAATTTTTTCAAAAAATAGTTTTCTAGAGATTTTTTATTCCTTTGGTTTTGTAGGAAGAAAAATTAAAGTAATCATATGGTTTAAAAAATGTTAGCATTTTTTTGTAAAAATTATTTTTAAATTAAATGTTGGTTTTTCCAAAATAAAGAGTTCGAAAGGAACTTCAACGAAAATTATCTTTCATTGTTAAGAGGAAACCTATCTTCCACTTCTCTTCCTCGTCAACCAATTGTTGTCCTCCTAAGGCAGGGAAAAATCTATTTTATGTCAATTTTTTTTCCCTTTTCTATACCCTCTTCATATATGCAGAATTAAATTCAGATCTTTCATAAAACATTTCACAAAATTTATCACCAATATATAACAGTATTAGTCTAAGTGCATTCTCAATGGGAAAAACACGTTACCTTTTCTCCACCATCAATTTGACATGTATCGCCAACATTGAAAGGGCGCACGACGAATACAAAAATGATGCCTTCAAACAAGTTCTTACAAGTTTCTCCAAATATAAAAGTTGCAGCGAGTAATGGCGATGCAATGACGACTAGTACTTTTGTGCTCGCCAATCCAGTGAGTAGGAGCCACACTATGAAAATCGCACCCATGATGACCACGCTCATGATTGTGCTCAAACAATCCACAACCTCCTTGCCACTTTGCATCGTATTTGCCAGGGATAAACAACTCTCATGTGCCTTTTTCTGCTCAATAAGGAGAAACCCTTAGTCAATCAAAGTGAAAACTATCGTCACCTCGTCTAACCATAATGCATGCAGTAGGTGCTTACCAGCAAGAGATTGATCAAAGAAATGATAGTGAATGAAAATCAAAAAAATGGCTGCAATGCGTACCACCCATTTTTGAACTTTTTTGAAAGGTATTTTTTCTTCTGACAAGTTTGCACGGTCAGCATTAGGATTGTGCTCTGCAGCATCATCTGAGGAAGTATTCTCATTGGAGCTTGCTATGGTTAAATCCACGTTCTTTAGCATCTCTTCAAAAACCTTCCAATCATTTGTGTCATTTTCTTTCGATGAAGATTGATCACTTGGATTTTCGATCAGCCGCTTTAGATCATCCACATTCACCCTTCCAAAATGAATGAGACATGCAGACTGAGCTCTCTACTATCATAGCTAGGAATTAAGCAGAACATGCATGGTGTATACAATACAAACTATGGTTATGTGTTTACTTTTACCTCAAGAGCTAATGAAGTTTCAATAAATGATTGATTAATGGACTCAAGTATACTTAAAAGCAGTAAATATAGTGACATTAATTAATTCCTATTGCTAGTATTTGGCTTTTGGATCTCTGCTTACCCGAGATAAGGCAGTATTAGGCTATTAGCTCATAAAGGGATGTATCTCTTCCATCATAGATTTTTTGCATTCAAAGGTGTTAGCTTCCCTTAAGCTTAAGATGTGTTTATTAATATGTTTTGATGAAAGATAAAAAGGGATTGATCAACTGATTTATTCATCATGTTATATTTGGATTATCTTAATATTTATATTGTTTAACTATATTATAATTCTAAGTGCATATTGGCATGCTAGTGTATATCGCTAGTGCATAAGTCGCCATAATATCTTGAGATGATTTAGAATTCAAATTTTAATATGTGATCTTTATGATATTATATTGTGTTATTCAAAGTTGAATATGAGATTATGATTATCTAAATATGGCCATATCTTTTGAAATTAAATTCTCTAGTTGTTGCTTGGCCTAAAAATTGCAGCTAACAGATTTGATAAGCTAAATTCCCAAATAGAATCAGCGATTAGCCGTTGAAGATTTTGGGAGCTGTTGTCGCTGAAAACTAGCCGTAGTTTAAGGCCTTGAAGTTGGATTTCAAGGGCTTGAAGACCAATTGAAGATTTTCTTTTCCTTTTTGAATGTAATGGCTATTTCAATTCCATTTGCTTTAAAAAGGAGAGGTCCTTGCAGTTGAAAGCGAAACAAAAGAACACAAGCAAAGAACGAGAAGAAAGAGAGCTACACTTGCAAATTAAGAAGAAGACGTTGAGAGATGCATCGAGCTTATATTGGCATGTCTATATATTGTGTTTATTTACTTCTAGTTATAAAGTGTATTTTGTTATATTTTTTTGTATTGGGTTAGGTTGATTAGTCGGAGGACCGACTGCCCAAGTACGGTTGGGGAGCAATGTGTACATTGGGACATCTAGAGTTGTGGGGCCAACTTGTAGATTGTACGATTAGTGAATCGTGTATAATCGACCGATCTAATAAAAGAAAGAGGTTCAAAATCCCATCAGCAAGGGGCGCCTATAGGTAGAGCGAGGACTAAGCGTGGCCGAACCTCCATAAACAGCGTGTTTTGTCCACATTTATTTTTCCGCATTGTTTATTTTGATTACCTTGCAACTTTGAGCATCAGCCTATTCATCACTTTCTACAGTGATTTAACTAGCCAAAATCGGGCTAACAAGAGGACTCGAACTCGAGACATTGCTTAAGGGAACAAACGCCAAATTACATGTGTTGATGCTTCCCGTTGCTAATATGGATTAGGCCAAATCGTGACCCATACCATATGAACCTTTCTGGTGTAGAATATCATTGAGTGAATACTCCTATGAATCCCCCCTCCCTTTTTTTGATATATATCCTCTAGACGCTATGCAAAGTGAGCCTAATGGGCTATCAGCAGCTAGGGAGGGAGATACATATTAGATGGATAGGCCTAATTGAGACTTGACCCGCAAGATAACATATGCCATAGGCAAAGATTCTAAAGAGGCCAAGCTAAGGAATAGCATCTTACCACTCACTATCGCCGCCGCTTGGATTGTTGTTCTTTAAATAATAGATGATATCAGGAGCATACTTGTCATATGACAATGCTTCTTTGGCAGATAGCAAATATTCAGCAACCTGCTTTATGTCTTGCAAGTTTGGAGTCCGATCCTTGGGCAGGAGCAAGTGATCTCTAACTATACTCCTCTTTGGAGTTGACAATTTAGTCGTCTTCTTCTTTTGAGTCGAGGATTGATCAGAAGGCTGAGCTTCCTCCCTTGGTCCCCAGTCTTCATCATCCAAGTCCGCCTTTGCGGGAAGATGTTTGTCATGGGAACCAATTAAGTTCAGAACATTACGAAAGAATCCTTCTTTTCCTCCACGAATATATCGCAGGTTGAAGACATCAAACTTATGTCGACCAAGCAAGCCAAGGAAGTACAACTTCTTCCCATTCTCTAAAATGTCAGAAGAGAGCCTGATATATACCGCATTAGCCTCCCATGCGAGCAGTACACAATCTTTGATCAACCAAAGAAGAGAGCAGATTAAAAGACAGATAAAAGTCGAGGTGCCAAAATCCAAAACACGTTTGGACTTGGCTGTTTCCTCTAGGTGTGAGCCAAAATACGACACCCATATAAGTAGAAGCAGGACAGTGCTCAAGACGAAACTGATGCCCCTTCTCATTCCATGGGCACAATATACCAGATGTTGTGTCGGTAGGAGCTCTCTGACTACTTTGTACCACTGGGGTTGATTAGTGTGATCAAAATCCCGAAGGCGAACCTCTAGCAACCACACAACTAGATGAGTACTCAGTGCGATGCAATCATGGCCAACGAGAGCCAAAATTGCAACCTCAATCCATCTCTGTGTTTCCAACCCGAGTACTCGATGTTGCTTAATAGTGGGGACGCGCTTCATCACCTCTGACATAGCCCACCCGAAAATGAAACAATTGACTATCTCCGAGACTGCTTCTCGAACATATATGCTACAAACAATCTCCTTTTTCCGGTAGAGTATTTGTTGTTGCACCCAATGCATGAACAAAGTGAGACAGTAGCTCAAAGAGAAGAAGCCACAGATCATGCAGGTTATGTTGACCCACTTTGTTAAAGGCAATCCCACAAGCAAAATATGTTTCAAGGAGGAAGCATTTTTCGCAATTGGGAAGAAAATCCCCATCTCAATGAGAATTTCCATGGTAGCAAGGAAGATCAAAGAAAGAGCAAAATACTTGAATTGGATGGCTTTGTCAAAGCCATCGCCAGACCTAATGAATAGGAGAAATCGCGCAACAAGAAGTGCCACCATTAGCAGTGGTATTGTCAGAGGAGCAAGTATGATTGCAAATAAGGTGACAAACTTAGGGACCAACCCAACTAAAAGATAGTAAAAGAGCTCAAGGAGCAAATCAATAAAAATTTTGCCCAAACAGCCGAAAATA
The DNA here is from genome assembly GCA_029747015.1 of Carnegiea gigantea. Lineage (NCBI taxonomy): Eukaryota > Viridiplantae > Streptophyta > Magnoliopsida > Caryophyllales > Cactaceae > Carnegiea > Carnegiea gigantea. The sequence continues at coordinate 3,007,606 of JAKOGI010000004.1, read as the reverse complement.
CAAGTCCAAGCAAGGCAATGGATTATACACTGACATACAGCAGAATGTTGGCGATCTGGCTCTGAATTGTTGGAATTTCTTCCATCTAAATCTCCCTCCTCCATGTCTGTAAGAAGAGGATCTTGGGTATGTGTGGAGCTCATAGCTAGCATTAGCAAGTTTGGACTAGATTAATTAGCAGCTGCGTATATGGAGAGCAGGGGGGAAATTGTGTATGTATAAAGCAGGGGCGACATTGTGTGTGTAATTCTATGAGGTGTTTACATTTAGGGCATGTTCTTTTCATGGGTAAATAGGGGTAGGTAAAAAGTTGAAGTGGGTTAAAGTTGATTGAGGTTGATTGAGATGGGTGAAAGTTAATATTTTTTTGAGGTGGATTGAAATAGATTGAAGTGGGTTGAAATTAATTGAAGTGGGTTGAAGTAGGTTGAAGCAGGTTGAAGTTAGTATATTTTTTTTGTGATGGATTGAAGTGGGTTAAAATAATAAGAATGTGTGATAATTTATTAAGTTATTGTAATTTTTAGTACATTTTTTCGCTGAATGGTAATTTCACAATTTTATAACTATTTAGGTCGGCACAACTTGTTAATTATTTTTAACGATTTGGGTTACAAATTATTAAATTTATGAAGGGGTGAGTTGAAGTTCGTTGAAGTGGGTTGAGGTAGGTTAAAGTTGGTTGAAGTAGGTTGAAGTGGGTAGAGGTTGGTACTTTTTTTTCAGATGAATTGAAGTTGGTTGAAATGGGTTAAAGTTGGTTGAAGTAGGTTGAGATTAGTAAATCTAAAATGACCTGTGAAAAGAACAGGGCCTTACCTCCCTGAACGTTCATGCATTAATTTTTTAAATTCTAACCTTTTTGCATTAATTTTCATTCTTTTAAGTTTTCATAAATAACGTTCAATGCCCAAATACTAAAAATGACCTCCAATGCTGAAATTTTAAAATTATAAATAATCAAGGGATATTTAAATTAAAAAATAAAATAAGTGCAAATTAAGATAAGTAACCAACTTAGAAAAATAAAATTAGAAATAAAATTTGATAATTTTTAGTAGAAAACATTATAAAAATTAAGAAAAATAAATTCTAAATAATGAAAATTAATCTAAATTATTTAAAAATAAGAAGATGAACTATAAAATTAATAAACTTTAATAAATTATAAAGAACAAGAAACTTTCCTCTTGTAAAAAACATAAATATTTGTAAAATGGGTGATAATACGTGTCTTGATGTAAGACACTCTTAAATATCTTATCTTAATTTTAATTAATATATTTTATTATTTAAAATCATCAAATTTTTAATTATTACAACTTATTTTGAGTTATAAAACTTTAATATTCGTCGGTTACGCTAATAAATACAAACTAACACTCTAACTGGATCAACCTCATCCGCAAAGATATATCATATATGTGATTTTATGAATGTGAAAAATTTGTATAAAATAATGATTTTACATCATTTATAAATTTTGATATCCTTCTACTATTCAATCATACCATTCTTTTTCAATTTAATATGTGATAATATATATTTTAAGTTAAAATAAGACACGTAAGACGCTTATCATTTTACTTGTAAAATCTCCTACATTTTTTAATTTATAAATCAAAAAATACAAGACATTTTCAATGCTGAGGCGTTAAATATTATTTTGTAAAAAGTAAAAACGAGATTAAAATTACTGCAAATGAATCAGGGTCTTGAATTAAAAAAGTTACTATAAGACAAGTGGGAGGTAGCGGTAAAAACCTGTCATTTTATGTAAGTCCCTGAGCAAGATTTTTTTCTTCACTTAGCTACTGTGCTCGATGCGCCTTTGTCACATCCACATGTCTGTCTGTCCTTCCCCTTTCCTTTCTCGCATTCATTGCACATGTACGTGTACACTGCGAGTTTAATCAGTCCATTGACCCTCAAACGGAAGATAGTCAAAGTGTCCATTTTACTCGGAAAAGACTTGTCTGCTTTTTTCATTGATAAATTTTATTTTATTAATATAAATTAACTTCAACTTATTTTTATTAACTTTAATAAAAATTTTTAACGCTAACTCATTTCAATTCACTTTAATTAATTTCAAATCATTTTAACTCATTTTAATCAACTTTAATTCATCTCTTTCAATTTTTTACAATCTATAAACTATCATATAAAAATTAATTATATTTTCAACTAAAAAAAATCAGACAGTAATTTTTTTTATGTTGACGTATTGAAGTAGTAATTTGTAAATTATTAAGTAAAAATTACAGTATAAAAACTCCCTCAATAGATATATTAAAAAAATCATAAATAATTTTTTTGATGTAAAAAGTCATAAATAATTTAAAAGTTGTTAACATATTAATATTGACAACAACACTTATTGAATTATTTTCACTTTTTTACATGAACTAACGTCCACCGATCATATCAAAAAAATATACTAACTTTTTTCAACTTCAATCAACTTTAATCCACTTTAACTAAAAACAATACCAATTTTAATCCACTTCTACTAATCTCAGCCAATTTTATTCATTTATCAACTTATTTTTTTTGAACAAAAACAACAAGTTGTTAGTCAAACCAGAAGCGCGACTTTAGGACATATTTAGTTTGGTTAATATTAATTTGCAGTCAGTCATAAGAAATGGTCAGAAGTAGTAAAGTTTTATTATAAGTCGTAATTAATTAAAGAGTCATCATATCTTTAAACAAACGGACTTCTAGAATCCTCAACTTGTGTATGTATCTGAAAAAAGAAAAAAAAAATCCTTACTTAGGCCCTATTCTTTTTGTAGGTCATTTTAGATTTATCAACCTCAATTCATTTCAACCTATTTCAATCCACTTCAACCAACTTCGATCCACCTGAAAAAAAATACTAACCTCAACCAACCTCAACCCACTTCAACCAACCTCAACCTACTTCAACTCACTTCAACCAATTTCAACCCACCCCGTCATAAATTTAATAATTTGTAAAGTGTCATGTGAGATTTAATTATTTTTGCAAAGTAGTATGATTTGAAATGGTGGAAATTTATGAGTAACCTGGAATGGGTAAAAAGGTGAAATAGGTTAAGATAGGTTGAAAAGTAGGTTGAGTGGGTTGAAGTATATTGAAGTGGGTTGAAGTACATTGAAGTGGGTTGAATTTTATTAATGTGATAAATTAAACTTGGTTAAACTAATGGAAGAAAGTTGAAGTGGATTGAGGTTGGTATTTTTGAATTGACTAGATACAATTCCATTTTATTGATTATCATGATACATCAGGCAGTATTGATTAGATATGATTCATTTTAATTTTCAAATTATCATCATCATATTTTGCCATCACACGCTTTTCAAATTACATCATATTTTTATTATTTTTCACAACCTAATTTTTCGTATTTGATAAAATTAGGAAAAAGCTAATGTTATATTTTCAATGAACTCTTACATTTAAACATTAACAACAAATTTATATTGCTGATATATTTTGTAACACTTACGATCATACTATTTTCTTTTGTTCCTGTTATTGTCATCGGTAAATTAGGGCAGGTAAAAAGGCGATGTGGGGTAAAGTAGGTTGAGGTGGGTTAAAGTAGATTGAGGTCAGTTGAAGTAGGTTAAATTTTTTTAATGTCATAAATTGAACTTTAATTGATGATGAAAGTGGGTTGAAATAGGTTGAAGTGGGTTTAGGTTGGTATTTTCAAATTTACCCGTGAAAAAAAGGGCACGTATATAAAAAGTTGTCATCAATAAATTTTGTAACCCAAATCGTTAAAAATAATTGACAAGTTGTGCCGGCTTCCAATTTCCAGAAAAATAGTTACAAAATTATGAAATTACCATTCAGCGAAAAAATGCACTAAAAATTACAATAACTTTATAAATTATCACACATAGTTACATTCTCATTATTTTAACCCACTTCAACCCACCACAAAAAAAAATATATCAACTTTAACCCACTTCAATCAACTTCAACCAACTTCAACCCACCTCAATCCTCTTCAATCTTTTACCCACCCCCATTTACCCACGAAAAGAATAGGCCTTTAGTGTCTAACTTCACTCTATGTCCAAAATGCATGTCCTGACATTTTAATTTAAAAATTTTCTTAACTTTTATGGTGCAGGTGTGTGTCCATAGAATAATGTTCGGCATGCTCATGTATCAGACTGGCCTTTATAGGTAGTTTAGCCATACCTGAAAAACGGAAGCGCAGATGTCTGGATCTTACAATTGCTTGACTGCTACCCAGGAATTGGTGGCTACTAGAGTCACCAGTGAGCCACACTCCAAACCCGAAACCCTAGAGATGGTTAGGCTGAGAGGGAATCAGAGAGAATTAGAGGGATTCGCTTACTCTGTTAATTTCTGATTGCTGTGTTTTCTGTGTCTAAACCACATACACACACCCCCTCTTATAGCTACATAATCTTGTAATTGATATCAGATTTAATGGCAGATTAATACATAATTAATCCCCTTGTAACTACCGGATTAATGGAGCAATTTAATCCTGTGTGACCGTTACACGTCAACAGCTCCCCCTGGGCCACACAGACCTTAAATCTCATATCTCTCTGCCAACATATTCCCTCACGCTTTATATTGGGAATGCAGCGTGCGACCAAAATTGAACACATCGGTGTTATATCAAGTCACCATCTAACTGACATAACACTTCCAAGGAAAAACAATACCCCGAATCATTTAAGGACATCACCAATGGCATACACTGTCCCTTTATGCCTGATATATCAATTGATTATATACTAAATATAATCGCCCGGGTTTGATATGGTGATGGGAAATGATTCTTCCTTAGACAATTAGAATAGTCCATCTTAGCATAACTGCTTTCCTAATGTACTCCGCTGGACCGTATATATCTTGACCCTTGGATAACACATTAAGGTAGCAACATCATACTTAGACTTCATATTATAATTCTAAGTTCAAGGGTATTGCCAATGAGGGTCACACGGTGACAACGTTAGGGAACTCACTTGTTACCCATCAAATAGGTCGACAACTAGCACACACAGTATGAGGGTGTGTCATGGTATAGTCCCAACCAAGTTGGGCATGTCACTCTTCTATGCCATGCGAATCGTAAGTCTGGATCTTACTTAAAAAAACCAACGTGAGTTACTAGATTAACATACATAACGTTAATCATAACACTCAAGATTCGGCTATAAGGCTTCAATATGAAAACTCATTTCATATTCGACTCCCTCGAGTCTCATCTTAGTCTCACTAAGGCGACTATATTTTTCCGTTTATACTCTCCTGATATGAGTAATCAATATTGCACACCTAGTGCCAATATGATTGAGTCTCATCCTGCCCGCTACTCAAGCGTCAGGGTGATTGCCTGTGTGACAAGGCCAATCTGAAGTATGGTGACATTACAATGTGCCTTACAATGTACTCATACATTTATAAATATCTGAAAAGAAACATCATTCTTTATTTCAGAAATATTCAATATAAGAGTACATATGTCCATCATACACTTAGATACATCTAAAAACTAAATCCTATGCAGACCTAAACTCATCACATGAGCTTTAAAAGCGTCTCTAGAAATAAGCTTAGTTAATGGATCAGCTATCATTCTACTTGTAGATATATACTTAATGGCAACTTCTCTCTCTTTTATGGCGTTTCGAGCAAAATGATAACGCCTCTTGATGTGCTTGGTCTTTCTGTGAAACTTGGGATCTTTAGCAAACTGGATAGCAGCAGTATTGTCACATAACAATTCTACAGGATCATCAACTCCAGGAGTAAGATTGAGATCCTGGAGAAAATTCCTCAGCCATATTGCCTCTTAAGCGGCGAGACAACAAGCAACATACTCTGCTTCCATAGTAGAAAGTACTATGCAATCTTGTTTCTTACTGCACCACGATATGGCTCCTCCACCTAGCGTGAACACATATCTTGAGGTAGATCTAGACTCATCTAGATCACCACCCTAATCAGCATCTGTATATCCTCTCATTTTAAGATCCCCTCCTTGGTAGCAAAGTACAAGATCACTTGTACCACGTAGGTACTGAAAAATTCTCTTGACGGCTTGCTAGTGAGCAGACCCTGGGTTACTTTGGTAACGACTTACCAAGCCAGCCGCATAACAAATGTCTGGCCGTGTACACAACATGACATACATTAAACTGCCCACTGCACTTGTATAAGAAACGTTACTCATTCTCTCCTTCTCTTTGTCTGTCTTAGGGCACTGATCGAGACTTAAGGTTAGACCCTTTTCAACTGGAGTGTCTACAGGTTTAGAATAATGCATTCGAAAGCGTTCCAAGATTTTATTAATGTATGCTTCTTGACTCAGACCAAGAAGTTTCTTGGAACGGTTTCGAGTTATTTCAATGCCTGGGACATACCTAGCCTCACCCATGTCCTTCATCTCAAAGACAGAGGATAACCACTGCTTAGTAATTTGGATCATCTCTATGTTGTTTCCAGCCAACAGTATGTTGTCAACATACAAAGTAAGAAATATAATCTCCTTTGTAGTTTTCTTGACATACACACAGTGATCTTCAGAGACCATGTTTAAGCCAAAAGAAATAATGGCTTCATGGAATCCGAAATACTACGCTTTGGAAGACTGCTTGAGACCATAGATGGACCTTTTAAGACGACAAACTTTGTCCTCTTGACCTTTTGATACAAAACCAATATGTTGATCTATGTAGATCTCTTCTTTAAGATTTCCATTAAGGAATGCAGTCTTTACGTCCATCTGGAATAACTCTAAATCCATATGAGCAACCAAGGCTAGAAGCAGGCGAACAGGGGCAATTCTCACCACAGGAGAAAATGTCTCTTCATAGTCTAACCCCTCAATTTGGGTAAACCCCTTCGCCACCAAATGGGCCTTGAACTTATCGATCGTTCCATCAGCCCGACGTTTTATTTTGAAAACCCACTTGTTTCCAATCGGTTTACGTCGGGGAGGAAGATCAACAAGTTCCCAAATCTTATTACTCGCCATAGAGTCCATTTCATCCCTCATGACTTCCATCCACTCTTTGTGGTTTGGTGAGCTAAGAGCCTCTTGGAAAGAGGTTGGCTCCTCAATCTCTAAAGGAGTGCACAAGAAGATCCCCTATTCGATTTAAAAATATCGTCGAGGGATTCTTCCGCGTTCACTCCTCCGGAGTTGAGGACCAGTGCTGGTGTGTCTCACTGAGGAATTCCTCCCCCTATCTCTAAGAAGTATAAAATCCTCAACAGGTGGAGAATCACTTCTATCATGCTGAACAACGGGACGAACCTCATGTTCATTAATAGGAGAATGAGGATGAACCTCATGATCAACTTGAATCTGAGGACGAACCTCAGCATCAAGTTGATCAGGGTGATCCTCTCGATTAACCAACAACTGTACATCTTGCCTACTATCCTCGGTGGTGCAGTGAGTACTAAAAGCCTCCCCCTCACCAAGAGAAAGTCGGTCATCTAGCGGTAACTCATGCAACGTTAGGTCATTTTTGATTTCATCAATACTTGGGAACTCATCCTCAAGAAAATCCACATTACGTGAATCGACTTCCGTCATGCCACCATTAGGGTGTTCACTATACATAACGTATCCCTTAGAATGTTCGGGATATAGTACGAACACCATTTTGGTGGCCTTTGGACCAAGTTTTCCATGTTTATGAGTTGGGTTGTGTACATAACCAGCCGAACCCCATGGGCGTAAATGGTCTAAGGAGGACTTTCTACCATGCCATAACTCATATGGAGTGGCGGATACGCTCTTACTCGGTACATGCTTAAGGATGTAGGCTGTCGTAAGCAGCGCATCCCCCCAAAAACTAATTGGGAGATTGGCGTGTGCCATCATTGACCTGACCATGTCAAGCAATGTGCGATTCTTACGCTCTGCCACACCATTTTTTTGTGGAGTGCTAGGGATCGTGAGTTGTCTGCGTATACCTTTTTCCTCACAAAATTCTTTGAACATATGTGAGAGGTATTCACTACCACGATCAGTTCGAAGAGTCTTAACTCTCCGATCTAACTGGGTCTCAACCTCAGCTACAAAGCGTTTGAACACATCAAGTGCTTCATAGCGACGTGATAATTTAGGTACACATACCCATTTCTTGAATAATCATCTATGAAAGTGAGGAAATAGAAAGTCCCATGACGTGCTTTCACATTCATGGGTCCACAAATGTCAGAGTGAATCAGTTCTGGAGGGCTTGACGCCCTTGAAGCCTTACCAAAAGGCTTCGCGGTCGCCTTGCCAGCTAAACATGACTCACATTTAGGTAACTTAACCTTAGTGATTTGGTCTAAGAGACCTTCTTTAGCTAGCCGACTCATCCTGTCTTGACCAATATGGCCAAGCCTAGCATGCCACTTAATCGATTCTAAATTGGAATCGAAATGAGAGACAAAGACTGAATGAGAATTATTATAAGATTCATCTAAATCAAGTACAAGAAAATTGTTCCTCAGTGTAGTGTGGCCAAACACATTGTCACAATACAAAATGCTCAAACCATCATGACAAGAAGAAAAATCAAAACCGAATTTCATTAAAGAAACTAACGACAAAAGACAAGTCCGCACCCTAGGTGCGTAGAGAGCATCAAACAGGAGCAACTTATTTCCTCCTTTCAATGTGAGCCGGTACGTTCCAACATCTAGAACGTCTTCTTCACTGCTGTTTCCTAACACGACAGATTGTGAACCCACTGGATAGCAGTGAAAGTCCACGAAGCCAACTCTGTCCCGAACTATATGTTTGCTTGCTCCCGCATCTACAATCCAATTAAGAAAGGATTTAGCAACTAATGTATGGGAACATATATATAATTCAGGAGAGTGAGTGGAGAAAGGTACCTTCTTCGGCTCAGGACAATCCCGAGCGTAGTGACCTTTCTTGCCACAGTTATAGCACTTCACACGTGCTATTTTTGTCTCTTCATTGCCTTTGGCCTTTTGTTTCTTAGCCACACCAACCTTTGGCCTACCTTTCTGAGAGGGGCGGGAACCTCTCTTGAACTGCTTACCTCTAGTGTTCTTGTTGCTTTTAAGCCTATTGCCTTTGGCAACAAGAGCCACGTTGGGAGTCCCGAACATTTTCAGGCGCTCCTCCTCTATTTCGAGGTGGCTTTGTATCTGACCAAAGGTTTTCAAATGATCATAATGAGTCAAGACCGTCGGGACCTGTTCCCAATGTGGAGGTTCATCAAGGAGAGCCCGAATCACATTCAGGACTTGCTCCCCCTCAGAAATTTCTTTTCCCGCAGCCTTGAGATCACGAATTATGTCACTCATAATTCGTAAATGCTCGACCACAGTTCGACTGGAATCCATTTTGTAGTTCATCCATTTCAATTGCAAGGTACGTAACCTTATTTCGGATGTCTGTTCAAAACGGATTTTGAGTTGGTCTCACATATCCTTAGCTATGGGATAAACTTTAAATTCGCCAATCAGATCGTCATGCATGCAATACAACATTGTAAAGCGTGCTCCACGATCTTTCTTGGCCCAGTCTTGGTAGGCTTGTAAGCTTTCTTGATACTGCACAGTAGTAGTATCAATAGGCTTACCATCTGTATCCTTGTCAGATGGTGGAAACTTGGCTACCGTCAAGTGTTCCAACAAGTCTTTTCCTTCCAGAAGATACTGAATCTTTCGTTTCCACATGTCATAGTTAGAACCACTAACTTTTGACTATTGGACAATTCAGTGATTATTGCGTTGTTAGCTGTCATATCTACAAGTATTATAAGATAGACATTATGCACATTACTCTAAGCAATTAAATTATTATAAATTTCATCATTCATGTCATATGATCGAAAATTTCGCCAAGCTCATAATAATCTCATACAATCATGAATTAGAAATTTAAATAATTTAATCACAAAATTTTCCATAAGAGCTCAATCATATGGACGTTCATAATAAAATTGTTAAACAAATTAACGTTTACACAAATATCACACAGATATTATTCCATGTCAAGTTAATTCATATTGGTAATAATGACTTGCATATAAAACAAATTCATATATCATTATTAACCAACTCAGATGTTGTTTGAAATATAAAACAAATTTATATTTCATTTAGACATGTGATTAATATTAAACGCATTAATATTATGGGTATCATTATTAGTTGAAATATAAAACTAATTTACATTTCCATTGGCATAAATATTAAACATATTAATATAATACCAATTTCATATATTCAAAACTAATTTGAACTATATGAACATGAACCACATGTCAAAAAATGCTATAAAAATGTAGCCCAAGACATTTTCTAAAAAAAAAAGGCCCAATTTTTTTTTAATTAATAACAAAAATGCCAAATCAAGGCCATTTAAAGCTGATTTTTTCTAACCCTCGGCTCTACCTCTCTCTCTCTGGTTCTTTAACTCTCTGCCTCTCTCTAGAACTCTCTAACCCGCGGCTCTCTCTTTTCAGAGAACTCACCTCTCTCTCTATGGTTCTCTAATTCTCGGCCTCTCTCCGAGTTCTGCTGATTCTCGGCACATAGCTGAGACCATCATGGCCGGTTTTTGTTCTGGAACCTCGACGGTTCCATGGCAGCCATGGCCGTCTTCTTCGACGTCGGACACCACCGCTGGCCACCACCACTACCCAGATGATGGTATAGCCCCTCTTAGCCGCCTTCAAGAACTCCATCCCTGGCTCAACTACCAACCAAAATAACCCAAAGTCTACGCCGGTGAGTAGATCGGGCGCCGAAGTTTCAATTGACGCCATCCACTCGCCCAACGCGCCATCACTGTGACGGCGCGTGACCTACATGCGCGGCCGTGACGGGTTTATTTGGTTGGATTTTGATCGGAATTAGTAGATTGGGGGCCGGTTAAGGGTTTGGGAGGAAGAAAACCACCCAAAAGGGTTTTCGTCGGCGGCGTGTGACTTACACGCGCCACCCCTCCCACGGCGTTGCTGATGGGTCAGGTAAGTTCCGTTCGACCCCTTTTTTTAAGGGTTTGTCTGGGCATGAGAGAGGGTCGTGAGGTTCTAGGTTTGGGCCTGTGAGGTCGGGAACAGATCCAGGGTCGGGTCTCGTTTATGTCTTTCAGCAAATGAAAAATCAAGAGTTCCAAGCATGATTCATGTGCAAAACTGAAAAACTCAGATTTTTATGAGCATTACAACTGAATGTATCATGTTCTGGCATAACCAAAATATAAACACACAGTTTGATTATTGATTATGGTCGAGACATATTCCTATAGAGAGATTAGCATTTTGATACAATTTACGAGGACAACCATAGTTATATGCTTATTTGAGGCATTCTGGCTAATTCACACAGAATTAGTTTAATCTGAGCATAAATAACAGATTATCAAATGTGGCATTATCGCATGTGAGCATGAACCGATTAACAATTCGTATAAACACATAGTGGTGCATATTCAGAATCATGCTCAATCATAAATAACTATTTTCGGGGCTAGCAACAAGCAAGTGCGGCTCTGATACCACTATAGGTAGTTTAGCCATACCTGAAAAACGGAAGCGCGGATGTCTGGATCTTACAATTGCTTCACTGCTACCCATGAATTGGTGGCTACTAGAGTCACCAGTGAGCCACACTCCAAACCCGAAACCTTAGAGATGGTTAGGCTGAGAGAGAATCAGAGAGAATTAGAGGGATTCGCTTACTGTGTTGATTTCTGATTGCTGTGTTTTCTGTGTCTAATCCACATACACACACCCCCTCTTATAGCTACATAATCCTGTAACTGATATCAGATTTAATGGCAGATTAATACATAGTTAATCCCCTTGTAACTGTCGGATTAATGGGGCAATTTAATCCTGTGTTACCGTTACAGGTCAACAGCCTTTTTATAATGTTCGGCATGTGATAGAACACTGTTTGTGCCTTGTCAATTGGATCATGATTTAGTTGTTCAGCTCGATATCTTAAATATATTAAGTTGCATATTTGATTCTACCTTGTTTATTATATTATTCTTTGTAATTTATTTAGATCCAAAAAAAGAAAAAAAAGCACACATGGTTTGTTCTTTGCTAATAGCCGCATTCGTTGAATCCATTCCCTCTCACTACCTCCCGGAAGGTGTGAATAAAGAGCATCAATAATTTGGTAGGTCTCTTTCCAAAGGCAGCTGGGAAGTCATTTTAACTTTCTCATGGTACTTAATCGCATTCACACACTGTTGTATGCATAGAGCAAAACAGATGCTCGTACATGTGGTCCAAGAATATCTGCTTCAATTCCCATGCGGATATAAGTGTTGAGAGTCCATGACAAATGCAAAATCACGGCCCCCAAATTCGGACTGTTGCTACTGAAAATTCAAAAGTCCTAGGCCACGTCAATAGGAATCAGTACTCATTTAGAATTCACAAAATCTGTTCTAATAGATATAGGTATAGGTGGTACAAATTAAAAAATGGGTCTAGAACAGGCATTTCTAAAATGAATATGGATATGAGTAAGGGTATGGATATAGATCCTACCCACTCTACACCCATTTTATCAATATCCGCTTTGTACCCACTCTATATCTGCCCATATAAAATCCGTAACTATTTGATTAAAGTTCTATTTTGTTGCTTATATTTGGATATTTTGTTAGTTGATTTGGGTTGTATGGTATTCAAAATTTCGGTGAGATATTTTGTTAAAAACTATAATTGTCAAGTGCTAATTTATTGCTTTGATTGACAAACTTTTAGTTGTATTCAACGTGATATAATATGCTGTTAGGAGTTTAGTGTTAATGTGATATATTGATTGTTTGATCTCGAATATTGGTACAAAGTGGGTTTAATTCTTTTTTATCTATATATATCCGAATAAAATCCGCATACCCTCTATACCTAGTGGGTATGAGCATGAGTATAACTTTACAACACCTGATAAGTATAAGCATAGATATTAATTTTGAAAATGGATATTGATAAGAGTACCACTAAATCTAACTCATACCCGTCCCACCGCCACCCCTATGCATCAATGGACCCACATACATGATAATCTTTTGTACAAGGTTTCCTTAAAAAAACAAGTTGAATAGTTGATTGAACTAAACACCAGGAGAAACTCTTCACTCCTAGGATTTTCTCTCCTAGAGCGTCGTAGGGTACGTTTATGAATTAGTCCCTTCATGGAGAGTCCCTAATTAGAGTTCAGTCATCGGAGTTCGATGGTGTCGATAGTGCTCTCGATGTCTTGTGCCACGTGATTTAAGGAGTCTGATAGAGTGCATTCTGAAGTTCAAATGAAAAAGCTCAAATTCACGAAAGAAGAGGAGAAAGTGGTAGGGTTGGATGAAGGAGAAGAGGATGAAAAGGTCAAATTGAAAACTTCTCTAACCTAATTGCTGGAAAGTTATGGAGAGAGAAACCTTTCGCTTTTGATGCCATGAGAAGAACACTCAATCTGATTTCACATACAAGGGATGGGGTTTCTACTAGATCCATGAAGCAAAGCTTATTTATGCTTAGGTTCTACAGCATGGAGGACAAGGAAAGGGTGCTTAAGGGGCGACTATAGTCATTCAATAATAATCTTCTCAAGTTGTGAGATGTCTATGGGAATTTGCAGCCATCAGAAATTGAGTTTGACATGATGGGTTAGGGTTACGATCCTCTATTGGACAAGAGAACAGAAAACATTGCCAAAGATATTGGGAACATGCATGGAACGTACCACTAGTGTGGCGGCCATACATAAGGGTTAGACGTAGGCCCTACGTGGATGTCAGGAAGCCATTGCAGAAGGGCACCAGAATCCAAGTGGGAAAAGGAGTAATAAAATGGGTAGACTTTAAATACGAAAGACTGCCTAAATTTTGCTATTTTGTGGTCCTTTGGGCCATGTCAATAAAGAATGTAAGGAGGAAGTTAGTGACCAAGCTCAAGAAATTATCTTTGCCTATAGTGACTGGTTAAGAGCCAGTCCTAAGAAGAGGGGCTTGCATACAACACGGGAGGAGAAGGAACTTGACAAGGGGACAGTATGTCAGCTAATTAGAAAGGGGACAACTCCCTTTAACAGCAAGGGAACAAGCAAAGTTCAGTTGGGATACCTAATGAAGTCAGAAGAGCGTTATTCAGACGTCAGAAATAAGAGGTCAAACTGATGAGCGATAAGGAAAAGAATTCAGTGGGATCAATGTGGAGGATTTTGAAGGAGTTGATCATTTCATGAGGCAATCAAGAGGGAAGGGATAGAATAGACAATGGGTAGCAGGGAGTTGACGATGAGCATGGATGATGTAATGGAGTATTATCTACTAGTGGGTCTATTTCTCTCACTAAAAAGGAGTCTGCATCCTAGATTAAATCATGAGCACGAAATCCCAGTTCCTTTTATGGAGTGAGGCATGTTGCAAACAATTTCCTAAACACACCCATCCTAGATGCTTTATCATTCTATATGGGAACTGGGAACAAGTCGACGGGTGCAATAAGAGGTGGATGGTGGAAGACGTTGGCTCATTACATGAAGGGGTGAAAACTTCAAATGTTGAATGATCAAGTGCAAAAGAAGAAGTCGAAGAAATGGAAAGATGATGGGGGAGGAGCTGATGGGGCCATAGGAGGGAAGGAGGCTAAGGAGGGGATTGAGGTTGCTAGATTAAACCTATCTTTGATCGTAGAGGGGGAGCAAGGCCACCTCTGCCAAGCACCCTGAAGGTTTTATGTTGGAATTACCGGAGGTGTGGCAACCCCCGTGCAGTACTAATACTTGAGAGATGGAGTGAGAAGTATGGCCCCAAAATAGTCTTTGTCTCGAGGCTATGATGGCAAGCGAGAAGATGGTTCAAGTCAAGATGAAGATGAAGTTTGACAAGTTCTTTGCGATTAGTGGTAGAGGATGGTCGGGAGGGCTCGGAGTATTTTAAAGAAAACAAGCAAACTTTGAGGTTACTTCCGAGTTGAGTAATCACATCCAAGGGTCGGTCAAATAAGACAACGGGTTTCGCTTGGAGCTTTATAGGAATATATCGACTGGCTCAAAAAAAAGTATAAAATCTGGCTAATGTTGAGGAATTTCTTGGGGCGATCACAAGTTCCAATTCTAATAAGGAGGGATTTTAATGAAATATTAAGCCAGGATGAGAAAGACATAAGAGAATTTAGGGAGTAAAAGGTTATAGATACTTTAAGGAGTGCACTGGATGATTGGAGTTTAAAGGATTTAGTGTTTGAAGAGCCTTTGCTTATGTGCAGAATGGGTAATCAGCCAAACAATGAGAAAGATTGGACAAGTTCATTGCTAATGTATTGTCTTAAAATTATTGCAAGCGTATGGTGCAGCTGAAGCTAGCAACTGATAAGCGCGGGTCGTATCCACATGGAACTCAATTTCAACCACCAAATAGACTTTTAACACTCAATCTAGGCAAAAATTCACTGAGGTTGATAATTATTGAACAACATTTCCATTCTACTGAATGCTAACAGATTTGACTAATTCAATAAATGATAAAGATCCTAGGTTTGGGTTCCCACACTATTATACTTTGTGAATCATAAATTAAATCACGCAAACATACCCATGTAAACGATTGGGATAGAATGACTACAAATTGAAACAGATCTACGCCTTCTTTCAAAAGTTATTAGACTGACTAATAAATTCTAGTTGTCTATTTTTATAAAACTAGAATTATCAAAGCCACAGAATTGAGTAATCAAATTTCCCAACTGTTATCCTAACTGTTTTCACATCAAGATATTTAATCGCTTACAAAGTTGCACTAGATAAAGGATTCAACTATTGTTGATCTCCTAAACCCTAATTAAGAATAATGAATAAATCTTTTTCAAATAATTCAACAAACACCTGACATACTAAGCAAGAATTCAATTCACAAACATGGGCATAATTCATAAAACCCTAGAACATGATTTAATTAAGCATAATAGGGGTTATTCTCCACCGAACATTGGGAATTTAGCCTCTACACATATCCATAATCTCAATCCCTAGACCAAATTTGATAAGCATGGCTATTGTAAGAATGTGAATTAAATTATAAAGAGGATGAAAGAAATACAAACTTGAATTGATCCCAATGAGAATTGCAAATTCAATCCTTGAATAGTCCACAAATCAAAGTAAGAAAAGATCTTCAAAAGCTGTCCAACAAACCCTAGTTTTTGCCTACAAGAAGTGCTCTCAAAAATAAAACTTAAGATATGCTAAAATAGGCCCGAGAAAATAATTAAATCGTGAAAACTGCTAGAGCGCATGGTCATGCTTCAACGCACGGCCAACCTTGTGCCTCTTTGGGAAGTGCAATCAATACTGCAGGAAATAGTGCACAGTTGTCCACTAATGCCTAGCCAATCATGCATCCTCTTGAGCTCTTGAAACTTTCTTTTGGGGCTTGTGATACTTCGTAGGACTTTTTTATACTTGGAACTCGTCCTTTACGCTTCCTTTGTTGCCAAAACTACTGCTTTCCTTAGCTTCTTAACTATCTACCCCTGAAAATAAGGAACACCATATAATAAGCGCAAAGTAAACCCAAGGAAGCAAATTTCAACCTTTCCTTATAGAGGTTTAGCATGAGAATAGAAGGAAAAAAGGGTGAAATAGATTATTAAATGAAGTCAAAATAAGGGTTTATCAACTCTCCTATGCTTACCTCTTACTTGTTCCCAAGCAAAATCATCAACCAAAAGACCAAAAGAGGAGAGATTCATCTCGAAGTACCAATCTCCTCAGGCAAGGGCTAACAAATCGAATTAATGAGTGTGGCAACTCACAACTAAGAAACTCAATCAGCATAGAACTCCGTTTTTTTCAAAACAAAGTTTTAAAACAAAAGTAAGAATCACTAGGTCACAATCCAAGAATAGATACCCCCGGTTAAACTACCTAGATGCGTCATGCTTCCACCAAATTGTTAGTGAGCTAGCGAACCGGTAGATCCTTGCCCTTAGGGGTAAGAAAAGGGAATGCTCCTCTAATGTGTTTAGGAAAAAATGACCGCTCAAGACCGCTCACAATGTATGCATACTACCATAAGCTTGGCAAAACTCTCAATTCTCCACCTTAGGGTCATGTACACAAAAATTAATCATAAGGGCTTTTCAAGGATTATAGCGGGGTTAGGGTTACACGTAAGGAGGGAGAGATTTAGGCAAAGAGGAGCTAATGAACCAAGTAGTGAGCAATCAACACCAACTTCTCATCATCATAAGAACATTACCACTATCCCTTCAATTGAGTGCCAAGAAAAAGGGGTTGAAACAATTATTGAAAAATTCCTATTTCATAGTTCTTTTCTTTTCTTTTCTTTTCCTTTTTTTCATTCTGCTTTTTTTTTTTTCACACAAGCAAGAAATGAATGGCAAAGGTTAGGGACAGTTCCAACTCCTAATCCTGAAAAGGAACAATAATCCTGACAAAACACTCTAAGAAGTACCAACAAACATACTTGTCAACCGATACAGCTCACAACATTGCTCTACTAACTTGGCTTAGGGTAGGATCGTTCATTTCCTACCATAGGTTAAGTAGATATGGGTGAACCAAAGGACAAGGAAAAGCTCAAAAGGGCTAGCAACAAGTATTAGTATCACATGGTAGCTTTTCGATCATACATTTTAAAAGTCAAATGAATATCTCAATATATCAATATTATGCACATGCAATGCTCAATTTTGACGAGAGCCGAGCCAAGTTTTAGAGATGCACACACAAGAGGGTTAAACACTCATGAAATGAGGTCTTAGGCTATGTAGAATGAATAGCGATTACAAGCTCAAAAGTCTCACTGGTTCTTCTATCACGGTCTAAACAGTAGCTCAAAAGGTCGGCCAACAATCAAGATTCAAACATTTCACATCACGACAATTCTCAAGGGCAAAAATGCAAGCATACATAACCAGGCGATCAAAACATTTTTGCAGTCAATTCACAAGAGTTAACCCTAAATTGAATCTCATTCATCACAAACTTCCATAACCATCAAGCAGTTCATCACCCCTTGAATGTCATCCTTGGACAACTAGTTCCAAGTCAGTTTTTTTTTTTTTTTTTTTCATTTTTTCCCAAACCAAAGACAAATGCAAACTACTAATAGCACACAATAAGGAAAGAGATAGAGAAAAGGAAGAAAGGTACCTCATTGATTGAGGAGTTCTAATTTCTACTTCACCTTTCTTTGCATGCCATGATGCAAAGATAATAAAGAGTATATACAATACAGGGATGCAACAAATATCCTGTATGAGCTACCCTAGTTGCCTATGCACATGAGATGTTCAAACTATGCATTCTTAGTGTGAGATCGTAATGGATATACACAAGTTGTACATGTGACAACCACCACTAATGCACATCACCAAATCACAATGACCAATCAAGAAGTCATGGCAGTCAGGCAAAGCATTGCAGAGTTACCACAAATAAGGAGCTAAAAGCTAGCTCACCCGCCATGCTTAAGTCTTTTGTTGTCCCCAACGAAAAGCATATACAAGGGAACAGAAGAGGAGGGGGAGAGACTTACAAGGCATCAGTGGGGTCCGGGAGGTCCACTTGGCTGCCAATCAGTGGGATGGTAAAGAAAGTGCCACTACTCATAAGCATAATGAACCATATGGGCCATGTTCCACTGGTTCCGGAGGATGTCCTAGTTGTAGACATGGAGCTAGTCTAAATGGTCTAAAATGGTCTGAAACATGGAGGAAACCATGGCATCAGAAGTAGGGGCCTTGGGAGCGCCAGCTCCGAACGGTCGGCACTAGGATCAGAAGTGGTTCTTCTAGCTCGACAACCTCGCGGTGCCCCATCATCATCGGAAATCTCATCGGGGAAGCTTCCCCCTTAAAGTCACAATCAACATCATCGTTATAAATGAGGTTAGATGGGCAAGGGATGGCGGTTTTCTCCTGGTTCGAGAGGGCGAAGAAGGTGCGACCATGATCGTTAAGCCATACTTGAACCCCATCAATGGTTTTGAATGTAAGTGACTACATCAATATGCCTAGTAGATCGGCAAACTATTGACTTGGTGGTCAAAACCCAAAGCCCAAGCAATGATGGTGGTAAGAACCATCGTAGTTATGACAATGTTCGACGTTTGAGCTTGTTCCTCCAAGTGAGAAGCTATAAAGGCTCCCGTGTTCAATGCTTGGTTATGCAAAGCAGCCCAGACAATAAAGAGCTCCCCCTTACGCACCCCATTCATACTATCAGCACGGGTAAACACATGGTTTACCATGAAGCGCTATAGGTAACAAAGCACGAGATTGCAAATCCACGTGGCTTTTGTAGACCTAGCTCAATAATGGCTTCCTAAATAGGTAATAGTGAACCAAAAGCTACCCTGATTATAATCATCATAAACTGAGGCTAACACATCATGGTCAGGCAAGTGAAATAGCTCATTGAAACAAGCTTGCTTCATCTCAAAGGGTTGATTAAATAATTGAAACCTAATGTACCCAACACCCCCTGAAATGGTCCTCTCATGTCCACCACAAGAGAACTCATGAATTCCCAAATGTGCAGTTTGTACAGGGGCTCTTGTGAAGTCACAAAATGTAACCACACTAATCCACCAAGCAGTAGCCTCATGTCATCCAGTAAATACAAAGTGTTGAGCATTTGCTCGTCAATGTAGTTAGATACACATTTTGTGAGCGACAATGGCATCATATCGTTTAACATGGTCACCATCAGCAAATGCAATTCCATGTTTATTAACGATATAAAAGAGTGGGGGATTACGAGGTGGTGGATTTCAATTTCTTCTTGGGAGCCATTGGAGAATGTAGACAGGCGTGTACACCGAAATGCACACCAACACCTTTAAAGCGGTAAATTGGATTCCAATTCCTTGTAACTGAACCCAAAAGTATCCCAATTGGAGCAACGAGATGGGAGTAATGATGATGGAGCCAGAACCAAAGCTTAAAGTGGGGTGGGTGGTCAAATTTGAGGGAATTGAAAGGGTAGTGGGGTTGGCATGATGGTGGCCGGTGTGTGGGTCGTGGTCGTCGGCGGTGACGACGGTGGGGTTGATGGCTGTGGATGGTAGATCTGGGCAAGGTGGCAAGGTGGCAAGTTGGGGAAGGGAGAGAGAGTGGAGAGAAAAAGAGAAAGAGCGAGCGATGGAGAGAGGGAGTCGATGGTAGCGCCGACGACTGACCGACTGAGGTCCGGTGGTGGTGGGCAATGCGTAGGAATGTGGAGGTGGGAGAGAGAGAACTTGTTGAGAGGCATTGGTGTGCGAGGAGGGAGACAGAGGGAGGAGTTTAAACGAGCACCGCTTGTCAGAATTGGGTGACAACAGCGAAGGGTATGCCGGCGAGACGTGACGAAGGCGAGAGTGCGCAAGGAGAAGTCGAAGAGAGAGAGAGAGAGTCACTGTAGCGGGAGGAAGGAGGGTGAGGAGAGGGTGCTGTGAGATCTGAAAAAGAGGGGATAGGGATTATTAGCAATTTGAGGGGTGCACAGTCATGCATCGACGCACGATCAATCATGAGTCCCACTTTTTTCAAATGCCCCAAAAACGCAAGGTCGCCAAAAACGCACGGTCATGTCCAAATGCACGGTTCGATCATGCACTGCTTCGGGTTTTAGGACATGAAACAGGTATCCTACAGTGCACGACTATGCACTGAAAATGCATGGTCATGCGCTTTTTTTTCAGCGGCTCATAAGATACTTGCAGTATTTCAGATAAATAATAGCAAATTTAAAATTTAGTGTAATTAAAAATCTATAAAATTTTTGAATTGCACACTTATAACTTTAATTTGTACTCATCAATCATTAAAAATTAAATTCAAAGATGGAATGTCGTTGTATAAGATATTTCTAAATCTACCATTCATGTGGTGGACTTGTGGTACGTAACTTCTCGCCTCTTGAAATGCTTGCCAAATTGCCATAGCAGGGAAAAGTAGTGGGAAAGGATACGATTCATTTTCCCCCTCTATAAAAGCCCTTGATTTTGTCTTAGGAACAACCCATTACAAGAACAATACATTATTGTTGCAACTGGAGATCGGTTCACCACATTACAAGAACAAAACTTTTGATGATATACCATAATTAGTAAAATATTGCAACATGTGGAATAGTATTGACATGAAAAAATTTATTGCAGACACCAACTAGTAAAACGTCATTGTCTTTTATGAAAATATTGCAAACAATACAAAAAAGTTTGGAAGAAAGATAACAAGGATATCACAAGGAAGTTCCAGGTCTGGCACTGCTGTAGAGTTGGATTCCAAGGCATCTCAAGATCACAACTTGGAGAAGATGTAGAATGCTGTAGAGTCAATTCGGCAGTTCTAGGCCTGGCACTGCTGGCTTGCTTGGTCCTTTCGTGATCCGGTGCTGCTGGCTTGCTTGATCCTTCATGGTCCTGTGCAGCCAGATTGTTTGATCCTTCATCGTCCGGTGCTGCTGGCTTGTTTGATATAGGGGCTTCTGGCACTGCTGGCTTGTTTGATTCTTCGGGAGCTGTTTTATCACTTTTGCTTTCATCATTCCCCATTGTTTCTTGTTCCCCGAGGAATTCACGGTTGATGAGAACCCTTTTGTTGGCTAACTCTGAATTCGGATATTTGACTTTCACTTGCCTCCCTTTTATGGTCTTTGAGAAGATTGTTTTCCACACGCCAATTGATGTGACTCGCAGCTGCAAAATAGAGAGTAAAACAGAAGACCATGTACATTCAAAGCCTAAAAGTGCATATATACATGCTATGATTGTATATATGATGATCTTAAAGTCGTCGTCCTACAGTATAAGAGAGACAAGTGGTATATATGCTCAAACTGACCGGAGAATCTTCACCAATATCGCATTCGTCCCCAACACTGAAAGGACGTATAGCATATACAAACACGATGCCTTGAAACAAGTTCTTGCAAGTGTCGCCGAAGATGAAACTTGCTGCCACTAATGGCGTTGCAATGATGACAAGTATTCTAGTGCTCGCAAGTCTTGTGAGGAGGAGCCAGATTATGAAAGTTGCACCTATAATAGCCCAACTCATAATTTTGTCCAAACAGTCCACCATCTCCCCGTAACTTCCCACTATACTTGCCTGTGTCAACAGATTAGCGATTGCCTGGTCCTGCTCCGCATACAGATCAGTAAAATTTCATTTCATTTGCTAACTACTGAATGCAATTGCTGTACTTGATGATCTCTTTGATTTTCTTGCCTAGAAACAAACACAAAAAAAAGCTTTTGAAATATTCATAAAATTTACCTATACAACACTCTACGAATTTTGATAAAAAGGTCTCTTGTAACATGTTGTACATTATTTTTAAAAGAATCATTAACAACTCTTAATAATTGGTTATTGGATTTACTAAGGACCCTAAATTGTCGCTTCAACAATTATGTTATTTCTATGTCCCCTTGCCCCTAGCACTAATGTCATATTTGACAGGGCATAATGTAATGCAATTGATGGTATAATGTTAATAAATTTTGATCTTTCAATTAAATTATGTTGCATTGTATTGTAGTGTACAGACATAAGATAAGCAACCACAGTCCTCCTTATTTTGAACTTGAAAAATAAGCGTCAACAAATCTAAATTTCAAGTGGGAAGGAAAATGCTTTTTTACGAATTTTTTCTCTTTGTTGGACTTAATGGAACACTGGGTAGGAACATTTTTATTACATAAAGAACTAATAGAATAATTGGTCTACACCTTAGGACTTTTTTTTTTGGTTGACATAACTGGTTCCGTGTTTCATTATAGGAATTGAAATTAGAATAGCTTGGACCAGTTCCTTAATATTAAAAATTGAAACCAGAACAATTTGACCAGTTCCAAACCGATTCCTGTTAAATTTTTATATATCAATTGGGTAATTAACAAAGAGTCATGCATACAAGCTCAAATGAGGTTCCATCCCAAAATCAATTGGTAATAGATGGATTAACTCAAAAGCTTATATACATACTCAAGCCCTTCAATTTCATCAATGTAGGATAACAGCCACTTTCATATTATTTGTATTTTTATTAATGTAGGATAATACCCATTTTCATACTTCAACAATTCCAAGTTAATTACCTATCATACATGCCCATCCCTACTCCTCGTTTGTGCATTTGTGTGCGTGTATGTTGAATCCTTCATATCACTAATGTTGAGTTACTATTACTCCGTAACTCATAAATCTCTCCCATCACAACTATTCATTCTTTAAAACAAAAGAACCTAAAACCAAACACCCAACAGGAAATAAAAAACAGGCGGAGAGCAAGAGAGAGACTGATGAGGAATTGAAACAACGATTAATCTGGCTACATACCATGCATTTTGTAATCACTGCGACAAGTATTTCTTCTGGTAGTCCATAGGGGAAGCTTCCATAATTCATCAGCAGGGATTTGAAGGCCTTCCAAATCCAAATGTGGTTCCTATATCTCTGGCGGACAATCTGCTCTAATTCTTTTACAATCACTCTTAAGACGTAAAACAGACGTGAAAAAATGAGCATGCGTATCGAAAGGGCGTCAGAGCATCCACCAACAGTAAGGTAGTGCCTAGTGTGCTACATATAGTCTTCATAAGACCATTTATTTTTATTATTATATATATTACATTAAAATTCACAAAATTTAATTTGTATCTTAATGACAATGTTTTGTAAAATATATATTTAATGATGTGGTGTTTTCATATTAACTTAATGATTTCATATTATGAATTAGTAACTGTTTTTGTTAACTTAGGGTATGTTTGGTATGAGGAAAAATCATTTTTCCGGAAAACGATTTTTCCATTTTACGCTGTTTGATAAAACTCAGAGGGGAAAATTATTTTCAGGGGAAAATCATTTTACCCTATGGGAAGGAAATTGTTTTCCTTTGAAAAAGTAGGGAAAATCATTTTCCAACTCTCTGATATTTCAGTTTCATGCCCGATTTTTATTCTCTTTCTTTGCTTCTCCTTTATCTCATTCTCTGCTTCCTCCTTACCTCTCGTATTTTCAGAATAGCTATGGTTTAAGGTTGATTTTGTGCTCTCTCTCTCTCTCTCTCTCTCTCTCTCTCTCTCTCTCTCTCTCTCGCTCTCTCTCTCTATGAACCCCTTTTTTTTGCCTCCCCTTCTTTGGCTAAGGGGAAAAAAATATATTATTATGAATTTGTAAGGCCTGTTTGATGATTAGATTGACTGGTTATATATTAACTTAGCTTATTAGTAGCCAACAATTGAAAATAATTGTCTTAGAAATAGTTTTTCATTCTACCAACCAGTAGAAAATGAAGTGTAAAGAAAATTATTTACTCCCTACGATCAAATAGCAGAAAATATAAGTAGAAAATCATTTTTCTTAACAAAATATTTTTCACAAAAAATACTTTTCTAAAAAAATAATTTTTTCCCCTATCAAACACCCCCTTAATGAATAACCTAATGGTTAAAGTAACGAAGGAGTGTATATATCTTACCTTCATTTTGAATAATTGGAACATGGAGGCAGTAGAAATACGGACGAAATAAAAAATATCCCCCAGCAGAACCGTACTTTTCTAGACGATGCTTAACTTGCAGCAACGACAGAGCTCTCAGCTGTTTTGTATACGTGGCGTGGTCGTGTTGCTCGACTTTGAAATAATAGTATCTTGGTGGCACAAAAGCAACGACCGCGAATTGATAAACAATTGCTGCAGGCAATAAAACGAAAGCCAACGCCTTGCGCATTAATGAAAGGGAGCTCCAACCGTCGAACCAGTCGTCCAGCCTCTTCGACAGGTGATCCAAAAGACCACTGTAAGGTTCCGACTTGTCGAGTGCGCCAAGCAAGCCCAGCACCTCTGTCAGCGTCACACTGTTGAAAGTTGAGCTGCCATAAATTACTTGAGCCTCCCAGGCTATGACCATACAAGTTTTGAGTTAGCCAAAGCAGGGAGCATATTACAAGACTTACGAACGTCCCAGTACCAACGTATGAAATGCGGCCAGGTTTTTGTCTCAGGTGCTGGCCAAGATACAACACCCATATAAGTAGGAGCATCACTGGGGTCAAGATGAAAGTAATGCTCCTCCCAAGTCCAGAAGCATAGTATTTGACATGTTTTAGCACGTCATGAACATATTGATCTAGCATATGTATCAACCGAACAAGTGCATTAGTGGCTATTACAATGCAGTTGTAGCCAATAAGGGAGAAAATTGTCACATTAATCCATTTGGACATGGACATCCCGAGTATTTTGTATTGCTTAAGAACAGGGACGTGTTTCACTACCTGGGACTCCCCCCACCAAAAAATTAGACACTTTATTATCTCTGCACAGATATGTAAACATACTTAGTTAGATATTAGCTAGATATTTATGTTGATATGCTGTTATAGAAAGTGGTTAGTCAGGCAGTTGAGGACACCTGTATATAAGCATGCTCTGTTGTAAATATTCATTTCATACGTACTGGAGTAGAGATTTTCTCTCATTAAACCCAACTCTCTCTCTCTCTCTCCCCCCCCAAATTCTACATGGTATCAGAGCTTCACGGCTCATGATCCTGAGATGCTCTTCCGTTTTGCCAGATCGATTGTGCTATTTCATCAATCGATCATGCTTGATAACATTCAAACAGCAAATTCTTCCTAATCGATTAGTCGAGTGGATTCCTTAACTAATCCAGTTATACCTAAATCAATTCAGGATTAATCCTGATCTTCATATCTCAATTCTGATATGCTATTGCGTATTTCCTTAGATCCAAATTAATTCAAGCCCAGTCTTCAAGATCAATTTGATCTTGATTCGTCTTCGATTCCAATTTTTGATCATACTCTGTTCTGTGATTGTTTCTGCAAATGGCATTCGGAGACAACAATCAAACGATGAGGAATTTGTATCACCTGTCGAATTCCGATCACCCTAGCATGATTCTTACTAGCAAGCAGTTTAATGGAGGAAATTAAACTAGTTGGAGCAACTCTGCTCGTATGGGATTGGGAGCAAAACTCAAATTAGGTTTTATTGATGGAACCTAGAGTAAGCCTAGCGAAAATTCTGGTGATTTGCAAAATTGGATGACCTGTGATTACTTGGTAAGGTGTTGGATCTTAAATTCGCTAACTCCAGAAATATCTGAGTGTTTTATGTATGCAAAATCTGCCAAAGAGCTGTGGGATGAATTGGCTGAAAGGTTCGGTGAGGCAAATGGACCTTTGATATATCAGCTACATCGAGACTTGACATTATTGGCCCAAGATAATGATTCTGTATCCGTATATTTCTCAAAAATGAAGAGGATCTGGGATCAGCTTCAAGATCTTGATGGCATGCCTCAATGTACATGTGGTACCATGAATTCGTGCACATGTCACCTTTACCAAGAAACTTCAGCAAAAGGATGCTAGAAACAAGCTCATACAATTTTTAATGGGACTAAACTCTAGCTATGGGGACTTACGAAATCAGATTCTCGCCACGGATCCGTTGCCTTCAATCAATAGACCATACTATCTGATTCAACAAGTTGAGAAACAGAGGCAGGTAGCTGATGCTATGAATGTCAAGACAGAAGCTGATGCTTGTGCTGTGAAAAAACAGGGCATTAGTCCTAGAAGGAAGGTATTCAAGAGAAATAAACTTGAGAAGAATGACAAGTACTGTACTCACTATAAGATAAAAGGACACCTTACTGATCAATGTTTGGAGCCAAGAGGGCTGCTGAAGTATCCTCACAGGAACCATTCTCAAGCACTACTCTCGACAACCCTCTACACTGTCCACCAGAATCAAATGATGATCAGTCACAAAATGTGAATTCTGCAATGATAAATGCAGTATGTCAAGAAGTTCTAAAGGCTTTAAGAGGACCACCAGGCTTCACAACTAAATCCTCTACCAGCTCTTTTGCAGGTAATGTTCTCATCACTTCGTCCTTTAAGGCTCCAACTTTGGATAATGTGGTCATTAATTCCATCAGTTGGATTGTGGACACTGGCGCTTTTGATCACATGACATCCCATATTGAGTTATTTTCTACTCACAGACAACTAAATAGGTCTATACATGTTAGCTTGCTTGATGGTTCTATTAAAATCGTCACCAAGTCTAGAAATATTATTTTGGCTGACAATATAGTTCTCAAGGATGTCCTATACGTGCCAGACTTCAAACATAACCTACTATCAGTAAGTAGGATATTGAAGGATACCAAACTTGTTGCTTGCTTCACCTCAAATGGGTTCTTCCTACAGGACCCTACTACTAAAAGGCAAGTGGCTAATGGATATCAAGCAGGTGGATTATACAGGTTGGATACACCTCCTGTGGGTTCCTTGTTTGCTAATAGTTTCTATCATTCTAGTACAAATAAATCTATGTTTCCTACATGTAATGCTAGTGCCACTATTGACACTTCCATTTGGCATGCTAGATTGGGACATACTTCAATGTCTAAGATGTCTCATATCCATTGTACTAGACATGTTAATAAAACAGAGTTCACATGTGAAGCTTGTGTTCTGGCAAAAATTCATAGACTACCATTTCCATTAAGTGAGTCTATTGCACCAAAGGTTTTTGATTTAGTCCACATGGATTTATGGGGGCCATATAAGATTGCAGATATTTCTGGAGCACATTATTTCTTAACAGTTGTAGATGATTATACCTAATTTACATGGGTTTATTTGCTTCAAAATAAGATGCAAGTACCAAACTGTATTAGTAGTTTTATCTCATAAGTACAAAACCACTTCAACGAGAGTGTGAAACACAAAAGAAGTGACAATGGGACAGAAATATTTCAAGATTTCTGTTCAGAATTGTTCAAGAAATCTAGTATCTTACATCTAAGAAGTGCTCCCAGAACACCTCAACAAAATGGGAGGGTTGAAAGGAAACACAGGCATCTTGTTGAAACTGCTAGGGCTATGAGAATACATGCAAACCTACCTTACAAATTTTGGGAATCTTGTATACTTGCTGCTACCTATATTATAAATAGGTTGCCTATAGCAGTTCTGAACTGGAAGTCCCCTTTTGAGAAAATGTTTAATGAGGTCCCTGACCTATCAAACCTCAGAGTAATGGGTTCACTGTGCTATGTTGTTGACCTGACACAAACTAACAAGTTTGCAGGAAGGCAAGGAAATGCATTTTCATTGGCTATCCCCAAGGGCAAAAGGCATACAAGCTTTATGATCTAGAAACTCACAGGACATTTGTAAGTAGAGATGTGCAGTTTCAAGAACATATTTTACCCCTCAGGTCAGATTCAAAATCTGACAACAATTCAGTCCAAGAAGGACCCCTCATAGATCTCTCACCACAATTTCCTGTTTGTGATGAAGATTTATCCATGGCCACTCCCATTCTTAACACGCCAGCATCACCCGGCGTACGTGACCATCAACATGCATCTGAACCTGCAACTTCTGAACCTGAAACTCAGACGCTGGCAGATACTAGCTCTCTTCCTCAGCCCCAAAATAATACCAACACTAGTCATACACCTTTAAGGAAGAGCTCTAGAGTTTCCAAGCCACCACCTTGGTTACAAGATTTTGTTTGCCAAGTGACTGCCACATCTGACACTCAATCCAGCACTTTATACCCCTTGTTCAATCCCACCAACTTCAAGGAGCTTCAGCCTGATTATAAGGCCTCCTTGTTCAATGTTATGGCTACCCCAGAACCAACCTCATATCATCAAGCAAAAGATAATCCAAAATGGGTAGAAGCCATGGAAAAAGAAATTGCTCAATTGGAAGCAAACGATACCTGGGAAATCACTGACTTGCCAGAAGGAAAGAGAGCTATTAGCTCCAAATGGGTCTTCAAAATAAAGTTCAAGCACGATGGTACTATTGAAAGGTACAAAGCAAGGTTTGTGGTCCGAGGATTTGACCAAGTGAAAGGTAAAGATTATAAGCATACATTCTCCCCTGTTTCCAAACTTCCAACAATTAGAATCCTCATTGCATTGCCTACTCAGCATCAATGGCCTTTGCATCAGTTGGACATTAACAATGCATTTTTGCATGGTCTTTTGGATGAAGAGGTTTACATTTTACCCCCTGAAGGTTACTCTAAGGCTGCTGGCAAGGTCTGTAAACTAAGAAGATCATTGTATGGCCTCCAACAGGCCTCAAGATAGTGGAACAAACAGTTCACGAAATTCTTACTTCAACAAGATTTTACTCAGTCCAAGAGGGATTACTCCCTGTTCACTAGGGGCAAAGGTGATCGGTTTATTGCTTTGGTGGTGTATGTTGATGATGTCATTATCACAGGCACTGATATTCAAGGCATCATTCAGCTCAAACAAGATCTACATAAAGCCTTTACCATAAAAGATCTTGGAAACTTGAGGTATTTTCTGGGAATAGAAGTATCTAGATCTACAGTGGGGACCTTCCTACATCAAAGGAAATACATAACAGATCTACTAGCTGACATGGGATTAACAAGTTGCAAACCAGCACCTTTTTCTCTTCCCACAGGACTCAAACTATCTACTGACTCAGGCTCCATCATACCTCATCCAGAAAAATATAAGAGACTTATTGGCAGACTATTGTATCTTAATATTACAAGGCCTGACATGTCCTATACTATCCAGCATCTTAGTCAGTTTCTGGCATGCCCAAGGGAGCCACACATGCAGGCAGCCATGTACTTGCTCAAGTATTTGAAGGGTACTGTCAATACAGGTCTGTTTTACTCATCCAAACAAGACCTATCCCTGTATGGATATACTGATGCAGATTGGAGAAATTGCAAGTTTAGCAGGAAATCCTTAACAGGCTACTGTATCTTCCTTGGACATTCCCTCGTTTCTTGGAAAACTAAGAAACAAAAGACCACATCAAAGTCATCAGCTGAATCTGAGGATAGAGCAATGTCAGATACCACCAGTGAATTGGTGTGGGTTGCTGGTATCCTACAAGACTTACAAGTACCTTTTACTTATTCTGTGACTCTTCATTGTGATAATAAGGCTGCACAACACATTGCTGTGAACCCAGTGTTTCACAACAGAACCAAACACCTTGATCTTGACTGCCATTATGTGCGAGATAAACTTGAAGATGGTTTTCTTCGTACTACTCATGTGAACACCAAGCTTCAATTGGCTGACCTTCTCACCAAACCACTTCCTGCCCAGCATCATCGTTTTCTCAGCACTAAGTTGGGTCTTGTCTTTGATGCAAGTCCAACTTGAGGGGGGGATGTAGAGATATGTAAATATACTTAGCTACATATTAGCTAGATATTTATGTTGATATGCTGATATAGAAAGTAGTTAGTCAGCTTGTTGAGGACACCTGTATATAAGCATGCTCTGTTGTAAATATTCATTTCATACATACTGGAATAGAGATTTTCTCTCTCTAAACCCAACTCTCTCTCTCTCTCTCTCTCTCTCTCCAAATTCTACAATCTCCGAAACTGATTCTGCGACTCTAACTCTGTACTCATTACTATGTTCGGAGCGGATCCATGAGAACATTACCGCATGAACAAAGGAAGAGGAAAGGAATCCCAGCACATATAAACCAGACATCTCCCAGGCTGTGACAAGCCAATTTGGAAAGGGCAATCCAAGGATCATCACATGTTTCAGGCCAGGAGTAGACTTGACCATTGGATAATAGAATACCATGTCAAAAAGAAATATCTCCATAGACACTAACAGGGAACCGTGGATATACTATTTCCAGCAGGAGGCTCTGATGAAGCCATTGCCATACCTAATGAACTGGAGTAACCGGGCGACTAGAAGGGGAAGAATTAGTAGTGGTGTGAGTAGTATGGGGAAAATTAACACAAATGTGAAAACCAATAACCCGACACCAATGACCCTGAAACACTTACACAATTGAGTTTGAAGCATTTCAATAGTTGATCCTGACGCATCTGGATCTCTCTGCTCCAGATCATTATCATTTTGAATGTGGTTTGAGCTCATTGTGAGCTTGGATGTCAAATTGGTACGTTGGTGGCAGTTGTTTTGGACGAATGGGGACTCTTGAGAATTGTGTGGCTGGCTCATGAGACTTTAGTAGTAAAAGTTTTGTTTAAATTAAGACAAGACTATGCACGCTCGTTAACGTCGAGTGGTGTTAAGTACCAAGTACTACCAGGGTAGATTCTCTTGCGTGTGATTGTCATTGTAGTTGACATATGTTTGTAAAGAAAATAATTAATCCCTTCCTTGCCTAGCTACCTTAGCTTAGCTTTTTCTTTCAATCTTCTATTAGTAAATATTAAAGTTCTTTTTTTGGATCACTTTATACCCTTGTACTTATTTGGGCGTGGTTGCAGTAAATATTATAATACAAGATACTTTTTAAACATCTTATTTTCAAATAAAACTTATAGCAAAATGATAAATACCTTATTACAAGACACTTCTTAAGCATTTTATTACAAGACACTTGTCTTGTCTTGAATATATATTATAATGTATGAATTTGAAAATAAAAAGTTGTATGATTGAATAGTGGAAATGACTTATAAATTGTGGAGAATTATCATTTCATACATAATTTTTCACGTGTACAAAATTTAGAAATAGTTAAAAGTTTAGATCACCATAGAGAGAATAAATAGGATTATCATAAAAATTAAAGCAAACATGAAAATGAAAGGAAAATTTAGAAGTGGATGTCTGCAATGATAGGTTAACGAGGATGGGGCTCCAATGGCTTAATACGTGCCTAAAGCCCCTCAACATTGACATTAACCACTCTTTATTGGGTAAGACTAGTTAAAATATCTTAGAACTTAACTACTCTCAACATTCCAACTCTTATGTTGGCCTCTCAACCTTTACCTGATCGGGGAAGTCAACCCTTAAATCCAAAGTCCCATCCAATACAACTCTTTTTCGCAATATACCTATCTTTCGAGTTACAAAGTCAAGTGAACAAGATCCCAAGAATATAATCAATTGCAAACTCCTGATATAATCAAGTTATGAGTTAAAATATTAGTAAGGAAAACCTATCCAACTATATTCTAGTTTGAAAATACACAAATTTTTATCTGAGATGGTTTCACGAAAATTTATTGTGAAACTGCTTATGTGGCAAGAGATTTTTCTTTGAATAAATTTATATGATGGTTAATGAGTGTGTAAGACATCTCACAATATAAGTTATCATGAAACGGTCTCATACATACAAGACTTACTGTTGAAAATAACACTAACTTATTGTCTAGGGCGAGTACTTTTTTTTTTTTTTGGGAACAAATGAGTATTAATTTTACGTAAAATTTTATGATAGTCTCAGAATCACCATAATTATTTTTTATGATACATTTATACACCATAGTTTTTGACGGGCTGACAATCCGTCAAAGTTTTTCTGACAGCCCTTTTTGATGGACTGACACCTCGTCAGTACGATTTCGATGATTTTTTTAACGGACTTATTTCCCGTCAAACCAGTATTTTGACCGAAATTTTGACCGCTTAAGCTGTCCGTCAAAAATTGTTGCACGAATGGGATGTAAGGTGTAGGCAATATTTTTGATGGGCTGTTCTGGCTGAGTCCGTCAAAAATTTTGACGGAAGTTGTGCATCCCGTCAAAAATTTCTATGAATGCGATTAAAATCTAATATTAAGAACTCACATGTTTTCCCAGATGTAGCATTTGCAATTTTAATCAATGTCATCGCACGTCACGATATGTAGATAATAAAATTCACAAAATAACGTACAGTGCCATTAGAAGGATTGAAAATGTACGTGCATAGGTTTTGCACGCATAATCAACCAACATAACAAAAATTATTCAACTACTAAAACATATCAGAACTAATCATGGGAGGAATCACCTAAGTCGGATGGATCGGGCTCATCTTCATCATCATCTTCTGAAGGAGTTGTATCTGGCGGTGCTGTTGAGGACCCACCTTGCTGACTCTTGAAGAATCTCCAGAGCTTACTTATCTTGCTCTTAACTTTCTCTTTATCTCGCTGCCTCGTAGCCTTTTCTTGAGCTAGCTCATGTTGGAATTTAGCTTCCTTCGCCCTCATTTCCTCCTCGACCTGTTTGCGAAGGTCTTGAATCTCTTTTTGGCAAGTCTCCTCCGCTTGACGAGCCTCCTCCGCTACTTTGACAGCACTCTCATTTCCTCCAGCTATTGTTATTTTGCTTCCACCCACAAACATGAGCACAAGCACATGCAAAAAAAGAGCTCACTGTAACACCAAAGATAATAAACAAGATAATAGATACAGAGATAGTCTTCCTCATCTATACTTTTCACTTTCAACACCAGTTATAGCAAAATCAATGAGCAAGCAATCAGCAAATCTTTTTGGGCTAGTCGACTCCTTTGGAGATGCCATACATACAATGCTGCTCTTTGGGTTAAATTAATCCCACCCTTTCATCTGATCTGAATTTCATATACATATTTGGTACCTCACCACCTTAAGTAAATTGTCCACATATAGAACACAAAAAATTATTACCAACATTTCTCAAAAGTCATTGTACTTGGTTCCATTACCCCTAGTGTCTACTCAACTTTAGTGTTCACTATGAGAACATGACCAAAATTGACTACCTCAGCCAGATAAGTTTTTCTCATGCGCATGCTCGGCAAACATACATGCATTATTTAACAAGTCGACTCCCAAAAAAGATAAAAGATAGGCTAAGTAGCATTTTGAACTCCTAAAATGTAAATTCGTCGAAATACAATTTTTAGACATAAAAAATTAATTAGGACAACTATTAAGAATGAACCAAGGGTTGTAGCATATGTAGAAGTGAAGGAAGACAAATTGAAAATGTGTACGCAAGCAATATCTTGGAACAAAAATTTTAGAAAGCATATCCTCAAAACACCACAGTAGTGGAATAAATTAAAAGCAAAATTCTGCTATAATTGAAGGCAAAAATTTTAGAAAGCCGTTATTTATCACCTCTTATAGCCGGTTGACAGAAACCAAAATAATGGCTGAGATTTGTCAAAATATAATCAACGGTGATTATGATTTTTTTATTACCATAGTTAAGTAAATTTTCGATTGTGGTAGAATCTTCCAAATTAAAAAAGTAGTAACATAATAAATTTCTATCTTTGTCTACACTACAATGAAAACTGATAAGATAATCCTCCACGTGATTACCCCTTGAATACAAAATCCCAACAGTGAATTTATTCCATTATTATGAAAAAATAAAACAAAAAAGTCCAACTAATCTTTAAATTCCAAAGCCATAGTCGGCTGTTTCCATTGCTGTATGTCCACAACTTACCTTCATCATCACCCCCCTCTCTCTCTCTCTCTTACAGAAAAATCAATAGCTCAAAATCGTACATACATTTGCAGAGGTTAATTATTAACTAATTACCCCACGAATCAAACCACACTCATTTCTAATTTGATCATTTGATTATCTCTTTATTAGTTGCTGAAATTAAGGGTTGCAATTCAATGGAGAAAATTAGCAAGCCACAACAAAAGGACTGAAACAGTTTACGGTCTCCTGAAGAAGATGAAAAACAGAGAAATTACATTCTTAAACATGGCCATCGCTGTTGGAGCTCTATCCCCATTAATGCTGGTAAGTTAATAATCAAATCTCTCAGTTAACATAATATTCCCAACACAAAACGAAATCGTCTCCCTAAATCAAATTTGCAAGGTTTGAGCCCCTTTTGGAAACTACTTCACACACCCCTGTCAAAGGTCTTCAGTATACATCCACAATACCAATTATTCATTTACAAATTCATGCTCAACACATACTTAGACATTCAGAAACTAATCAAGAACAAAATTAATAAATTCAACTTTTCCATCAAATGGCTAATTACTTACCGGCAACCGCCCGACAACTCGATCCCTTGCCGTCCACCGGCCAACCAACCTCCGTCACATACTCACCGGCACCACCGCAGCCTATGTGCACCCCACCACAACTACCACGACTACAAACCATAGCAAACTGAAATTGCCCCAAATTAGATGCGAATTCACGAGTAAGAGGACACCCAGATCTGGAGTTGAGCAAGGAAAGAACTTGCTGTTGGGTTTCATGGCCCAAAATCCAAGTACCGGCACGGTGGGACCGTACTACACAGACACGGACGTGTCAAGACGAAGGACGCCAAGTCGAAGAGGGCAGAAAAATGACACGGGTGTGCCGTGCCATGTGGCACGGCCGTGCCAGGTGGCACTGGGTGACCGTGTCACGTGGCACGGTCGTGCCCCGTGTCTTTTTCGCCGCCTCTTTCGGTAGGCGGCTAGGGTTTCTGTCCGAGGGGATTCCTCCTGGCGGCTAGGGTTCTACTCTGAAGGAGAAAACCCTACTGTTTAGACCCTATATAAAGAGGGTCAAGCCTGAGATCTTCATCACTTCAGTACTCATATATACATTGAGAGGTAGAAGTACTTTGTGAGAGATTACAATAGAGAGGTTGTAATTC
The DNA here is from genome assembly GCA_029747015.1 of Carnegiea gigantea. Lineage (NCBI taxonomy): Eukaryota > Viridiplantae > Streptophyta > Magnoliopsida > Caryophyllales > Cactaceae > Carnegiea > Carnegiea gigantea. The sequence goes on along the minus strand of JAKOGI010000004.1, from coordinate 2,972,144 downwards.
TGCTCTTAGATCAAATCACTATGGTGATTGTAATCGTGTTGTATTCTTCTTGCTCATAGTGAATTGTTCTGGTGCTGTCGCCGTCCGTGATTTTTCCTGCATTGGGTTTTTCACGTTAAATCTCTTGTCTTCTTATTTCTATTTTCTGTCATTCACTTGAATTCTGAATCTCTAACTCATCCTATTACTTTCGCTATTATTGTTGCTCTAATATTATTCCTAACAAGTGGTATCAGATTTTTGGTTATAGGATGTCTTCTATCATGAAGGTAGATATTCAGAAATTCGATGGGGAGATTAGTTTTAATCTCTGGAAGGCGCAGATGAGAGCAGTTCTCATTCAGCACGGGTTGTGGAAGGTTCTGAAGGGACCTCACGTGAAACCTGAGAAGATGACAGAAGAACAGTGGGCTGAAGATGTGAAGAAGAGACGTGGGTCGTTGACGGAGGACGAATGGGAGGAACTGGAGCTGAAAGCGGTTTCAGCCATACAGTTGTGCTTGGCACCACATGTCTTGCGAGAGGTGCTTGATAAGACAACTGCGGTGGATCTCTGGACTCGGCTAGAAGAACTCTACATGACGAAGAGTCTAGCTAACAAGATCCGGTTGAAGGAAAGGTTGTACAACTTTCGTATGGCTGAAGGTACTCCTGTCCAAAAATACCTGAATGAATTTAATTCTATTCTAGTAGATTTGGAGAGTTTGGATGTTAAAATTGAGAATGAGGATAAGGTCATTCTACTTGTTGTGTCTCTACCCCCTTCCTACAAACACTTTAAGAAAATTATGTTATTTAGTAACTCAGATACTATATCGTTTGACGATGTCAAGTCTAACCTGCTGTCTAAAGAAAAGTTTGACCAAGACATCCATGCTGATCCGGCTGAGGGATTAGTTGTCAGGGGTAGAACCACTGAGAAAGGGGGGGACGGTAATAAGAAAAAAACCGTTCTAAGTCAAGGAATCCTCACTCTAACAAAACCTGCCACTACTGCAACAAATTGGGTTATATCAAGGCTAGCTGCTGGAAATTAAAGAAAAAGAATGGGAAGGAGGAAAAGGAGAAAACTGCTACAGTTGATTGTGTAGTAGAGTCAGAGTCTGATAGTGATGTGTTACTTGCTACTTCTTTGGCTACCACCTCCGAAAGGGGAGTGTATGTTGATTGGGTTTTAGATTCTGGTTGTACGTTTCACATGTGCCCTCATAAGGACTGGTTTGTCACCTATAAGGCAGTTGACACTGGGGTGGTACTTATGGGCAACAATGCTAAATGCAAAGTTGTAGGAATAGGTATTGTTCAGATAAAAACCCATGATGGGACAATTAGAACATTGTCTAAAGTGCGCCACATACCTGACATGACTCGTTGTTTAATATCTTTGGGTACTCTTGAGACTAATGGTTGCAGGATTTCGATGGAAAACGGTGTCCTAAAGGTAACTAAGGGAGCCATGGTAATAATGAAGGGATTGAGGCAAGGCAATCTCTACATTCTGCAAGGAACTACAGTTACAGGTGTAGCTGCAGTTGGTACAGTAGATGATACAAAGTTATGGCACATGAGGTTGGGCCATATGAGTGAGAAAGGGATGACCATTTTGGGTAGGTTGTCTTGGTAACGCCAGTACGGGTAAGCTCGATTTTTGTGATCACTGCGTTTTTGGGAAACAAAAGAGGGTGAGTTCTTCAAAAGCAACACTTCGTACTCAGGGGATCCTCGACTATATTCATTCTGATCTGTGGGATCCTTCAAAGGTTCCTTCTTGTGGAGGTAAGCGTTACATGTTAACTTTTGTTGACGATTTCTCATGCAAAGTTTGGGTTTACTTATTGAGACAGAAAAATGAGACATTCTCCATGTTCAAGAAGTTCAAGGCTCTGGTTGAAAACCAGACCGGGAGAAAGATCAAGAAACTTAGGACTGACAATGGTCTTGAGTTCGTTGAGTCAGAGTTCGAAGAGTTCTGCACGAAAAATGGCATAGCTAGGCATAAGACGTTGGTTGGCAAACCACAGCAAAATGGGGTTACAGAATGAATCAACAGGACTCTACTGGAGAAAGCTAGATGCTTTCACATGCCGGGCTTTGGGATCGCAAGGCCTTTTGGGCAGAGGCTATTTCTACAGCCTGCTACCTGGTGAATCGTTCACCACACACCTCCATTGACTTCAAAATTCCAGAAGAAGTATGGTCAGGTAATCCTGCTAATTATTCTAATTTAAAAATATTTGGATGTCCTGTGTTTGCCCATGTGAATAATGGGAAATTAGCCCCTAGGGATATCAAATGCATGTTCCTTGGATATGCATCTGAGTCTAAGGGATACCGCATGTGGTGTCCTGAGTCTAAGAAAGTAATTCAGAGCAGGGATATTACTTTCAATGAGACTGCTATGTTATCCTTTGGGAAGAATTCTGTTGTTCCTTCCACCGATGCAGGTAATCAAGAAGATGCCAGTGTGGAGGTAGAAATGGAGACCGTTACAGCTCAAGATGAAGCTGCTAATCATCCCAACAGGGAAGACCAGGCTACTGAATCTGGAACCATCAGTCCCAATCAACCTCAGGAGGAGGTTGCCCGTACTATAACTCGTGATTGTCTTCGAAAGGAGATCAGGAGACCTGCCCGTTACAACGATGATGAGTGGCTGATAGCATACGCGCTTTCAGTTGCAGAGGAAGTGCCTGAAGGTGCTGAACCTTCAAATTATACTGAAGCAATCACTTGCCCAAGTTCACCTAACTGGATCCTAGCTATGCAAGAAGAGATGAAGAATCTACAAAAGAACCGAATCTGGGAACTCTGTGAACTGCCTAAAGGCCGAAGAGCCTTAACTGCCAAGTGGATATACAAGAAGAAAGAAGGAATTCCTGGAGTTGAAGATGCAAGATGGAAGGCACGGTTGGTTGTTCGTGGTTGCAACCAAAGGGAAGGTATTGACTACAATGAGGTTTTCTCCCCTGTTGTTAGACATACCTCTATTCGAGTACTTCTTGCATTTGTCACGTTGTTTGACTTGGAGTTGGAGCAGCTTGATGTGAAAACAGCATTCCTACATGGAGAGCTGGAAGAAGAAATTTACATGAGACAACCTGAAGGGTTTACTATTCCTGGGAAGGAACAATTGGTGTGTAAATTGCAAAAATCCTTGTATGGACTCAAGCAAGCTCCAAGGCAGTGGTATAAACGTTTTGACACGTTTATGACCGATAAAAGGTATAGACGCAGTAGATATGACAATTGTGTGTATTTTAGACAGTATTCTGATGGTACATTTATTTATCTACTGCTGTATGTTGATGATATGTTGATTGCTTCTAAGGACAAGACCTTAATTGGCATGTTGAAATCTCAACTCAGTAAGGAGTTTGAGATGAAAGACTTGGGTGCAGCAAAGAAAATACTGGGCATAGAGATCCATAGGGATCGAAAAGCAGGTAAACTGTACTTGTCTCAAGAAAGGTCCTTGAGAAAGTACTAAGTAAATTCAACATGGACAACTGCAAGGCAGTTTCCACTCCACTTGCTGCACACTTCAGATTGTCTGCGGGATGCTGCCCGCAAACAGAGGAAGACATCAGAAGAATGTCCAATGTACCTTATTCTAGTGCTGTTGGTAGTTTAATGTATGTTATAGTTTGCACTAGACCAGACTTATCACATACTGTAAGTGTGGTAAGCAGATATATGCACAATCCTGGGAAGGATCACTGGGAAGCTGTGAAATGGATCCTTCGATATGTGAAGGGTACTATAGGGAAGAGGTTGGTGTTTGATAAAAACAAAGTTGTTACATCCGATGTTGTTGGCTTTGTTGATGCTGATTATGCTGGTAATTTGGATAGAGGAGGTCCATATCTGGGTATATCTTCATCATGTGTGCAAGTGCTATCTCCTGGAAAGCATCATTGCAGTCTATTGCAGCCTTGTCTACTACAGAAGCTGAGTACATTGCTGCTACTGAAGGGGTGAAGGAAGCTACCTGGCTAAGGGGCCTTGTGATTGAACTTGGAGTCCCACAAGCTCCGACTATGGTGTTTTCTGATAGTCAGAGTGCCATCCACCTGACTAAGAACGATGCCTACCACTCGAAGACTAAACATATTAGTGTGAAATACCACTACATTAGAGACACAGTTGTTGTAGGTGAAGTAACAGTGAAGAAGGTTCACACGTCAGAAAATCCTACAGACATGTTAACCAAGCCTCTATCATTGGCTAAGTTCGAGCATTGCTTGGACTTAGTGGGCATTCACAGCCACTAAGTGCCCATCGGGGCATTGCCCCTTGGGAGGGGCGTCACCCTTCGGGGTGCGATGACGGAGTCAGAGAGTAGTGATTGGAGATTTTGGTCCAAGGTGGAGATGGTTTGGTTTCATGGCCCAAAATCCAAGTACCGGCACGGTGGGACCGTGCTACACAGACATGGACGTGTCAAGACGAAGGACGCCAAGTCGAAGATGGTAGAAAAACGGCACGGGTGTGCCGTGCCATGTGGCACGGGGTGACCGTGTCACGTGGCACGGTCGTGCCCCGTGTCTTTTTCGCCGCCTCTTTCGGTAGGCGGCTAGGGTTTCTGTCCGAGGGGGATTCCTCCTTGCGGCTAGAGTTCTACTCTGAAGGGGAAAACCCTACTATTTAGACCCTATATAAAGAGGATCAAGCCTAGGATCTTCATCACTCCAGTACTCATATATACATTGAGAGGTAGAAGTACTTTGTGAGAGATTACAATAGAAAGGTTGTAATTCTGCTCTTAGATCAAATCACTATGGTGATTGTGATCGTGTTGTATTCTTCCTGCTCATAGTGAATTGTTCTGGTGCTGTCGTCGTCCGTGGTTTTTCCCGCATTGGGTTTTCCACGTTAAATCTCTTGTCTTCTTATTTCTGTTTTCTGTCATTCACTTAAATTCTGAATCTCTAACTTATCCTATTGCTTCCGCTATTATTATTGCTCTAATATTATTCCTAACACTTGCAAATATATGACGAAGAGGAAGGTGAGATTTATGGAGCTAGGAGCTTGAGTTAAGGAGAGGATGGGCGAGAATTATGGCAAATTGACATTTCTGGAGGCGAGGTGAGCGAAGAAGGAGTTGAGAAGAGTCTGATGAATTGATGAATGGAGAATTGGAGGAGGAGGCCGTGCCTGATTTGTTGAGTGTGTGACAGCTTGTTTTAACGGACCGGTCAAAAAAAAAGCTTTTTGACGGGCATGGCAGAGAAGCATGCGTCCGTCAGAGTTGATGGGTTTTTTTTGACAGGAGCGGTCAAAATATGTTAAAATTCGTCAAAAATATTTTCGAGATCTGTGTCACCTGTAATTCCGTCAAAAAGGTTTGCTTTCCGTCAAAATTTCTGTTGCATATTTTGACAGTCGGAATACCGTCAAAATTTTCCATCAAAAATTATTAGATCAAAGATTTGTAAGTGAAGGGATTAAACAATAATAACTTTTTATATATGATAACACTTTTTAAGGTGAAGGGGTTAAATAACAATTTCAAAATTAGTAGATTACAAATAAAATTTACCTAAACGTAAAGTAGGATATAATAATAATAATAATAATAATAATAATAACAACAACAACAACAACAACAACAACAACAACAACAACAACAACAACAACAGTAATAATGACAAAAGAAGAAATGTAGCCCTATTATTATTATTATTATTATTATTATTATTATTATTATTATTATTATTATTATTAATAAAAAAGGCAAAGGATATCCTCACCATTTTTAGAATCTGTGAATTCATATGTTCAAATGTTGATGAATCTCTAAATTATTCTGAATATTTGTAAGTCCCAAAAATCATCATATAAAAACTAAATGATCAAAATGTAAATTTTTCTTTGGTATCCCCATATCCAACAGAAGGTTGCAAGAATCAAATGTAGCCCATAATTTTATTTGGGTTACCAAAGACATCTGCAGAAATTCTTAGGTATATAAAATCGTCTCATATTAGAGTTATTATGAGAGGACCTCTTTTTGGATGACTTTTTTAACATTTTGCAACGACTAATAATAGGCTTTAGAGTGACTTTTTCATTCATATATCACTAATAGTTCATTTAGTCACCCCTAAATGCACTATTATTCACCCAAATTATTAATAAAAAATATCACAAAAATACCTATTTTATGATATGTCTTATGTGATATGGTCTCATATACGACTAAAACTTAATGATCAAAATGTAAATTTTATTAATAAAAAGTAAAATTTAGACGAGATTTTTGTCTTTGATTGATCTCTTTGTAAAGCCGGTTCTTTGCGTGCGAGTGCCAATATTATATTATTCCTCCCTTGCTTTTTGCCTCTCTTGTTATGTCGTTTATACAACTCGTCCTCCTCTTTTATGCTCCCTTTCCCCTTATCGTGACCAACGTGCTCTTTTGCTTTGCTTGTGACACTTAAAATATTAGATTCTTCCCTCTCCTCCTCCTTCCTCATTAACCTTTTCTTGGCTTATCTGTGTCCACGCCGACCCTACATTAGGATTTCCGTTCTGGCTTCTTGGCCCTCTCCTCTTCGGCTTTCACTACAAGACTCCAGTTCATTGGAGATCGAAAATTTCGATCTCAAAAATATAAAAACCGGTCCCAATTTAAGTTTTGAGACTGAATAGAGACCGGAAACTACTAGTCTCCAAAACCTTGGTCGCAATTTAAAATTGGAGACCGATTTTTTTTCAATCTTTAAGCTTTGGTTTCCAATGGACCGGATTCTTGTGGTATTTAAGTACAATTAGACTTATTTAGTGTTTGGTTCGGAGTAATCCAAAGGGAATGTAATATGAACAATTACGTAATATAATTATGTAATGTAATGAGAAAATAATTACATTTTTATATTTAGTTACTTAAAAAGTAGAGTAACTGAATTACAAAGGCCATTATTACAAGGAGAGAGCAGCCCCAAATCAAGGAGATAGATTGGTGAACAAAGAGAGAGGAATATGGATGGAATTTATCATAAGATAGGATGGGTTTTGGCATAATAAAGATGGACGGAGAAAGTGATACAGAGCCTGCAACGGAGTATAGAGACAGAGGGGGAGGGGTGGGAAGAACTATTGCAAGTCTATTAGAATTTGATTACAAGGACAAATATGCAATCACACTGATCTATTTAATGTTCGAATAATTGTAACTGCATAAGTCACAGCGGTAATTATGATATAATGCAATTTTGATTACAAATTGTAGCCAAATAAGTAATGAAATCACCATTATCAATTTCACTATATTACCAATTTGATTACATCAAATTAAACCAGCCATTAAAGTTTACATCTTTTTGAGTCTCTTAAAACTTATACCTTAATTGTGTTGTTAGAGAATAGGCCTTAATTGACCTACTTTTTGCATTTATTTCTTCTTCCTACTGTAAGTGAAATTTATACATTTGAGTCCTTGTTTCGGGTTTCGCTTTTTTGGGGGGCCGGGGGGGGGGAGGGGGAGGAACGTAGATACTTGCAGTGTTTCATAACAGTTCCCCACATTCATCAAATTAAATTCCCAAGATTATTGAATAATAAGATCCAAAAATACCAAAGAGTAAAAGCCTCTAAAGGCCAAAAGAGCATGGTAAAGTAGCATTAGTCTATATGATTGCACCAGCTTGACCCTATCCTATGATAGTTTTTGAAGTTTCAATTTTTTTTTTATAAATAGCATTTAAGGTCCACTAATTAATAACCAGTTAAAACAGGTATGGTGACCAAACAAAGATAAACCCAACAATTCTTTGTGAGATGGTCACATCCAAAACAAACTGAATAATAAAATAACAAAACTTTTGATGATATACGTACCATCATTACTTAAATACTGCAACATGTGATGGACTAGTAATGACATGAAAAAATTTATTGCGCACACCCAACCGGTAAAACAACATTGTCTTTTATGAAAATATTACAAACAATATAAAAAAGTTTGGAAGAAAGATAACAAGAATATCACAGGTTCATGTCAAGGAGTTGGATTCCAATGTATCTCAAGATCACAACTTAGAGAAGATGTAGAATGCTGTAAAGTCAATTCGGCAGGTTTGCCATTGCTGGCTTGCTTGATCCTTCGTGATCAAGTGCTGCTGGTTTGCTTGATCCTTCATGGTCCTGTGCAGCCAGCTTGTTTGATCCTTCATCGTCTTGTGCTGCTCAGCTGCTGGCTAGTTTGATGCAGGGGCTTCTGGCACTACTGGCTTGTTTGATTCTTCGGGAGCTCTTTTATCACTTTAATTTGCTCTCATCATTCTGTCAACAGTAATCGTGTATATCAGTAAAAGAAAGCAAGGAAAGGGGATACTTTTTTGATTAATATCAAGGAGCTCTTATAGAGCTGTACACCAACTGAAATAGCTAAAAATAGGCTAACAAATATCACGTTAACAGACCACTAAAAAAAGTGCAACTTCTAGCTAAAGACCAGGATACTAATTGACTCCATTTAAACTACTTTTGTTTGACTAAATCAAACAAATACTTTGAACAAATATCTAACAATCACTCCCTTAAACTGAATGCTTTTAGTTTAATTGAAATAATTACAAACACCAAGCAACTTCCTGAGTTTCTGGAATGTGCATAATTTCAAAGGCTTTGTCATTATATCAGCAATTTGATCCTCACTCTTACAGTAGAGAACTTCAATGACTTCAGCTTTTGTGAGATCCCTTAAGAAATGAAACCTGACATCTATGTGTTTGCTCCTACCATAAAACACGGGATTTTTGGAGAGTTTGATCGTTGATGTGTTGTCACAATAGATTGCAGTTGGTCTCTTTGCTTGAACTGCAGCTCCTCAAGTGTCTTTCTGAACCATATAGCTTGACAGGCACAAGCTCTAGCAGCTACAAATTCTGCCTCAGTGGTTGATAAAGTGACAATAGATTGCTTTTTAGAAGACCAAGCAACAGCTCCTAAACCCAACATGAACACATAGCCCAAAGTACTTTTTCTGTCATCTTTGTCTCGGGCATAATCACTATCAGTAAAACCACAAAAATCTGATTTGTCTCCTCTCTTGTAAAACACTCCGCAATCAATTGTTCCCTATACGTAACGGAGAATTCGTTTGGCAGCTGCAAGATGAATCTCCTTTGGGCATTCCATATACCTACTGACAAGGCTGACAGAATACATTATGTCAGGTCTAGTAGTAGTCAAATACATCAGACTTCCCACGATTTGTTTGAACACTCTGCTGTCCACTTTCCGCCCTTCTTCTGGATATTTCACAAGTTGAAGACCAACTTCAGTTGGAGTTACGGCAAGATTACAGTTCTTCATTCCGAACCTGTCAAGAATTTCTCGAGCATACTTTCTTTGAGTAATAAAAATACCAGCAGCAGATTGCACCACTTCAATGCCAAGAAAATAGTGCATCATTCCAAGATCAAACATATCAAATTCAAGCATCATGGATTGTTTGAATTTTTCAAACATAGCAGCATCATTTCCAGTATAAATCAAGTCATCTACATAGAAGGACACAACAAGCATCTTTCCTCCTTCAACTTTAACAAACAGAGTATGCTCATATGGGCATTTAGAAAAACCTTCCTTCACAAAATAGGCTTCAATGCGACTATACCAAACTCGTGGGGCTTGTTTAAGTCGGTATAAAGCCTTTTTCAACTGGTACACTTTGAATTCATCTCCAACTTTAACATAACCAGGAGGTTGTTTGACAAATACCTGTTCTTTCAAGTCTCCGTGCAAGAAAGCCGACTTGACATCCAACTGGAAAATGGGCCACGAATTTTGTGCTGCCAATGCAATTAATAATCTGATTGTATCATGTCTTGCTACTGGAGCGAATACTTCTTCATAATCTACACCGAATTCTTGCTCGTAACCTTTTGCCACCAAGCGAGCTTTACACTTGTCCACCTCACCATTTTCTTTCAACTTGGTCTTGAAGATCCACTTCACATCGATTGTTTTCTGCCCTTTCGGAAGCTCAGTTAACTTCCATGTGTTATTTCCTTCAATAGCTGCAAGCTCTTCATCCATAGCTTTTCTCCATTTTGATTGCTTTACTGCTTCTTCAAAGGTTACAGGATCACAATCGGCAAAAAGAGCAAAATGAACAGCTGGATCCTCAGATTGACCAATTCCCGTTACTTCATAATCATCCATCCATATTGGTCTTTTTCTGCTTCTTGGTTCTCTTGCAACTGCCGGTGAGACTTGAGTCACCACTTGTTCATCTTGAGTAGTGATTGGTTGCTGCAGCACCACTGTATTATGTTGATCTTCATCTTGCCCATCAAAGTCTGCTGGAATTTATCGTTGAGAATTAGATTCACTCCATGTCCAGAAATTTTCTTCGTCGAATATTACGTCTCGACTAATGACAATTTTCTTGGTGATAGGATTATATAGTTTGTAAGCTTTGGAACAATCGCTAACACCAAGGAAAATGCATTTCTCACCTTTGTCATCAAGCTTCGTTCTTGTTTGATCTGGAATACGGGCATAACAAATGCACCCGAAAATTCTGAATTGGTCAACATTAGGCTTTCGACCGCTCCAAGCTTCCTCCGGTGTCATATTTTGAACAGAGAATGTAGGACTTCGATTCAAAATATGAATGCTCCAGTTAACAGCTTCAGGCCAGAAAGCTTTTGGAACACTGCTTCTTGTCAAGAGACTGCGCACCATATTCATTATAGTGCGATTTTTGCGCTCACAGACACCGGTTTGTTGGGGCGTATAGGCTGCTGTCAGTTGCCTTTTAATGCCATTTCTTTCACAAAAATTTGCAAATTCTTGTGAATTGTATTCCCCACCTCGATCTGTGCGAAGTACTTTGATTTGGCTTCCTGCTTCTTTCTCAACCATAATTTTAAAGCTTTTGAAAGCTTCAAAAGCATCAGATTTGGCCTGCAAAAAATAGACCCATGTCTTCCGACTAAAATCATCAATGAAGGTAATTATGTATCTTTTACCTCCATTTGAAGATGGATTAATTGGGCTGCAAAGATCAGAATGCACCAGCTCCAACACATTTTTGGCTCTCCAAGATTTTCCCTTAGGAAATTGATTACGTTGCTGCTTGCCAACTGCACATTCCTCACATACTTGAGAAGGAGTTTCAATTTGAGGAAGACCACTGACCATATTCTTCTGTTGCAGAGTGCTTAAGCCACCAAAACTCAAGTGGCCATAACGAAAATGCCATAACCACGATGTATCTGTTACGTTGGCCGAGAAGCAGGAAGAACTCGAACTCTGCAACGGAAGTGGAAACATACGATTTGCTGTCATGCTAACTTGAGCAATCAAACCAAGCCTTGAATCTTCAATTCAACATAATCCATTTTTAATGGATATCTCATAACCTTTTTCCTGTAGCTGACCAATACTAAGTAAATTGGTCTTTAAATCTGGAACATAAAACACATTAGAAATTGTGTTAAAAGAGTTATCTTTGGCTTGTAAAGTGACATTGCCTTTTCCCATGACAGATACAATAGAGTTATCACCGAACTTGACGGTATTGCGGAAGCTTTCATCCAATTCAGAAAATGCCTTCTTGTCTCCGCACATGTGGTTGCTACACCCGGTGTCCAAATACCACAGATTTTGTCGAGTTTCTTCACTTGCATAACACACCATCAAGAGAGAAACTTCTTCTTCCTTCTCTGCAAAGTTAGATACTTCTGCACTCTGTCTATTTAAATTTGTTCGACATTCTGATTGGTAATGACCATACCTATGGCAGCGATAGCACTCAACATTTGATTTGTCTACTGACTTTGGTCTCTGAGTTGTTGAGTCATGTCCTCCACGTCCCCTTCCTCTTCCTTGAAACTGATTATCATTCTGCTGATGGTACTATTGATTACCTCGACTATAGCTTCCTCTCCCCCTACTCCGTCCTCGGCCGCTGCCTCGACCTCCACTTGTTTTAGAAGGATTATCTGTGGTTGCTTCCAGCGCGTGCTCTTCTTTATCCTGCTGGATGATTTTCTGCTCATGAACTAACAAAGAACTTTGCAATTCATCAATGGAGAGTTTATCATTATCCTTCGATTCTTCGATAGAGCAGACAACAAAATTAAATTTTGGTGTCATTGATCGAAGAATTTTCTCAACAATGGTGACATCCTGCATTTTCTCTCCATGGATCCTCATCTTGTTTGCAATTGCCATAGTTCTTGAAAAGAAATCTGCAACTGCTTCTCCTGACTTCATACGCAAATTCTCAAATTCAGTTCGGAGTCCTTGGAGTTGTACCCTTTTCGCCTTCACATTGCCTTGATACTTCTTCTTCATGGAGTCCCAAATTTGCTTGGAGGTTTCTTTGTAAAGAATAGTCTCCAAAATGGAACAATCGATTGCTTGAAACAGATAATTTTCAGCCTTAAGATCTTTCAATTTTAAGGCTTCAAATTCTATTTTCTGAGCTTCCGTAGCTCCTGTTGCTGGTTCTGTTACTCCAGATTCAACAACATTCCAATACTCCTTGGACCTCAAGAAGTTCTCCATGAGCATGCTCCAATGATCATAGTGACCATCGAAGCGCGGAATAGCTGGTTGTACGAAGTTGTCTGAGGAAGCCATTGAATGTTAGCTGCGGCTATTATATGTAACTCAAGCTCTGATACCACTGTCAACAGTAATCGTGTATATCAGTAAAAGAAAGCAAGGAAAGGGGATACTTTTTTGATTAATATCAAGGAGCTCTTATAGAGCTGCTGTACACCAACTGAAATAGCTAAAAATAGGCTAACAAATATCACGTTAACAGACCACTAAAAAAAGTGCAACTTCTAGCTAAAGACCAGGATACTAATTGACTCCATTTAAACTACTTTTGTTTGACTAAATCAAACAAATACTTTGAACAAATATCTAACACATTCTCCGCTGTTTCTTGTTCCCCGAGGAATTCACGGTTGATGAGCACCCTTTTGTTGGCTAACTCCGAATTCGGATATATGACTTTCACTTGCCTCCCTTTTATGGTCTTTGAGAAGATTGTTTGATGTAGGGGCTTCTGGTACAGCTGGCTTGTTTGATTCTTCGGGAGCTGTTTTATCATTTTTGCTTTCATCATCCCCCGCTGTTTCTTGTTCCCCGAGCTGCTCGAAATGTATTTTACGACTGATGAGTACCCTTTTGTTGGCTAACTCCGAATTCGGATATATGACTGTCACATGGCTCCCTTTTATGGTCTTTGAGAAGATTGTTTTCCACACGCCAATTGATGTGACTCGCAGCTGCAAAATAGAAAGTAAAAAGAAAACGATGTACATTCAAAGCCTACAAGTGCATATATACATATTATGATAGTATCATGATCTTAAAGTCGTCGTCCTACAGTATAAGAGAGACAAGTGGTATATATGCTCAAACTGACCGGAGAATCTTCACCAGTATCGCATTCGTCCCCAACACCGAAAGGACGTATAGCATATACAAACACGATGCCTTGAAACAAGTTCTTGCAAGTGTCGCCGAAGATGAAACTTGCTGCCACTAACGGCGTTGCAAAGATGACAAGGATTCTAGTGCCCGCAAGTCTTGTGAGGAGGAGCCAGATTATGAAAGTTGCACCTATAATAGCCCAACTCATAATTTTGTCCAAACAGTCCACCATCTCCCTGTAACTTCCGACTATATTTGCCAGTGTCAACAGATTAGCGATTGCCTGGTCCTGCTCAACATACAGATCAGTAAAATTTCATTTCATTTGCTAACTACTGAATGCAATCAACTACAATACTTGATGATCTCTTTGATTTTCTTGCCTAGAAAAAAAAAAACACACAAAAAAAAAGCTTTTGAAATATTCATAAAATTTACCTATGCAACATTGTACAATATTCATAAAAAGGTCTCTTGTAACACAGCGTACGTCATTTCAAAAGAACCATTAACAACTCTTAATAATTGGTTATTGGATTTACTAAGGATCCTAAATTGTCGCTTCAATAATTATGTAATTCTATGTCCCCTTGTCCCCTAGCACTAATGTCATATTTGATAGGGCATAATGCAATGTAATTGATCGTATAATCTCAATAAATTTTGATCTTTTAACTAAATTGTGTTGCATTCTATTGTAGTGTACAGACGTAAGATAAGCAACCACAATACTCCTTATTTTGAACTTAAAAAATAAGCATCAGCAAATCTAAATTTCAAGTGGGAATTCGGAAAATGCATTTTTAGGAATTTTTTCTTTTAGTCGGAGTTAATGGAATATTGTGTAGGAACATTTTTATTACGTAAAAAATTAATAGAATAATTGGATCTCCACCTTAGAACTTCCTTTTTTTTTTTTTGGTCACAACTGGTTCCGTGTTTCATTATAGGAATCAAAATTAGAATAGATTGAACCAATTCCTTAATATTAAAAATTGAAACGAGAACAGTTTGACCAGTAATTCGAAACCAGTTCCAAGTTACCTATCATACATGCTCATCCCTACTCCTCGTTTGTCCCTTTTGTTTTTTTTTTTGTGTGTGTGTGTCTTGAATCCTTCATATTACTAATGTTGATTTACTATTAGTCTATTATCCCGTAACTAGTAGATCTCTCCCATCACAACCAGCAAAAAGCATTAATGCTGCAAAAACCAATGTGCCAATTGCGGTAAAGTTACTCTAAAGGGGTACAATTTAATAGGGGTTCCTTTTTGAGGTGGGTTCTGTAAACCCTTCAATGGGGCCATAGTGCAAAGTAAGTTCTAGCATTTTCACAAAAGAAACAAAAACCAAACACCCAACAAGAAACAAAAACCAAAGGGGGAGAGAGAGAGACTGATGAGGAATTGAAAAAACCATTAATCTGACTACAAACCAAGCATTTTGTAAGCACTGCAACAGGTATTTCTTCTGGTAGTGGGTCGCCGAAGCTTCCATAGCGCCTCAGCAGAGATTTCAAGGCCTCAAAAACGCAAATGTCGTTCCTGTATCTCTCGCGGACAAGGTCCTCTAAATATTTTATAGTCACCCTTAAGACGTAAAAGAGACGTGAAAAAATGAGCATGCATACCGAAAAGGCGTCGGAGCATCCACTAACAGTAGGGCAGTGCGGCCTAGTATGCTACATACAATCTTTATAGAACCGTTAATTTTTATTATTATATATATTATACTAAAATTCACAAAATTTAATTTGTATCTTAACGAAAATGTTGTGTAAAATATATTTAATGATATTGTGTTTTCATATTAACATAATGGTTTCATATTATGGATTAGTAACTCTTTTGTTAACTTAATGGTTAAAGTGAGAAAAGTTTGACCTTAAAAATCAGATATAAACATTCTCGTTTTGTTTGGGGCATAGAAGGAAGGAGTGTATATATCTTTACCTTTCAATACTTGGAGCATCGAGGTGGAAGACATCACGAAGGAATAAAGACCCCCGAGCAGGAGCGTACGCTTCTAGACGATGCTTAGCTTGCAGCAACGACAGAGCTCTCAGCTGTTTTGTACACGTGGTAGTGTCGTCTAGCTCGGCTTTGAAATAATAGTATCTTGATGGCATAAAAGCAACTTCCGCGAATTCAGAAACAATTGCTGCAGGAACAATAACCAAAAGCAACGCTGCCTTTTCCATTAATGAAGTGGAGTTCCAATCATCGAACAAGTCGTACAGAGTCTTCAACAGGTGATCCACAAGACCACTATAAGGCTCCGACTCGTCGAAGAAGCCAAGCAAGCCCAGCACCTCTGTCAGCGTCACACTATTGAAAGTTGGGCTGCCATAAATTACTTGCGCCTCCCAGGCTTTGACTGTACAAGTTTTGAGTAGCCAAAGCAGGGAGCAAATTACAAGACTTACGAAGGTCCCGGTACCAACGTATGAAATGTGGCGAGGTTTTTGGTTCAGGTGTTGGCCAAGATACAGCACCCATATAAGTAGGAGCATCACTGAGGTCTAGATGAAAGTAATGCTCCTCCTAACTCCAGAAGCATAGTATCTGACATGTTTTAGCACGTCAATATATGGATCATCTAGCATACTATGTATCAACCGCAAAAGTACATTAGTGGTTACTACAATGCAGTTGTAGCCAATGAGGGAGAAAATTGTGACATTCATCCATTTGAACGTGTACATCCCGAGTATTTTGTATTGCTTAAGAACAGGGATGTGTTTCATTACCTCTGACTCCCCCCACCAAAAAAGAAGACACTTCATTATCTCCAAAACTGATTCTGCGACTCTAACTCTGTACTCATTACTGTATTCGGAGCGGAACCATGAGAACATAAATGCATGAACAGAGAAAGCGGAAAGGAATCCCAGCACATATAAACCACACATCTCACATGCTATGACAAGCCAATTTGAAAAGGGCCATCCAAGGATCATCACATGTTTCAGGCCAGGAGTAAACTTGACCATTGGAGAACAGAAAGCCATGTCAAAAAGAAATACACCTATAGACAAGAACATGTAACCGTGGACATAAGATTTCCAGCGGATGGCTCTGATGAAGTCGTCGCCATACCAAATGAACTGGAGTAACCGGACTACTAGAAGGGAAAGAATCAGTAGTGGTATGAATAGTATGGGGAAAATTAGGACAAATGTGAAAAGCAATAACACGATACCAATGACCGCGAAACACGCACATGATAGGGTTTGAAGCGCTTCAATAGTTGATCCTGACGCATCTGGATCTCCCTGCTCCAAATCATTATCATTTTGAATGTGGGTTGGGCTCATTGTGAGCTTGGATGTCGAATTGGTACGTTGGTAGCAGTTGTTTTAGACGAATGGGGACTCTTGAGAATTGTATAGCTGGCTCATAAGACTTTGCTCATAAAAACGTCGAGTGGGTATTAAGTACCAAGTACTACCAGGGTAGACTCCCTTGCGTGTGGTTGTCATTGTAATTGCACATCTAGTCATTGTAAAAAAAATAATTAATCCCTTCCTTGCCTAGGTTTGCTTTGCTTTGCTTTGCTTTTTCTTTCAATCTTCTTTTAGTAAATATTACAGTTCTTTTTTTGGATCACTTTATACCCTCAGTACTTATTTGGTTGTGATTACAGTAAATATTATAATACAAGACACTTTTTAAATATCGTATTTTCAAATAAAATTTATAGCAAAATGATAAATATCTTGTTACAAGACATCTTTTAAGCGTTTTATTACAAGACACTTGTTTTGTCTTGAATGTATATTATAATGTATGAATTTGGAAATAAACAATTGTATAATTGAATAGTGGAAATGAGTTATAACTTGTAAATTGTGCAGAATTATCATTTCATACATAATTTTTCACATGTACAAAATTTAGAAATAGCTAAAAGTTTAGATCACCATAGAGGAAGTAAATAGGATTATCGTAAAAATTAA
The DNA here is from genome assembly GCA_029747015.1 of Carnegiea gigantea. Lineage (NCBI taxonomy): Eukaryota > Viridiplantae > Streptophyta > Magnoliopsida > Caryophyllales > Cactaceae > Carnegiea > Carnegiea gigantea. The sequence continues at coordinate 2,954,773 of JAKOGI010000004.1, read as the reverse complement.
AGCCAACTCGAAAATGAAAGCAAAATTTAGAAGTGGATGTGTGCAATGACAGGTTAACGAGGTTGGGGCTCCAACGGCTTAATACGTGCCTAAAGCCCCTCAACTTTGACATTAACCACTCTTTATCAGGTAAGACTAGTTAAAATATCTTAGAACTTAACTACTCTCAAGATTCCAACTCTTATGTTGGCCTCTCAACTTTTACTCAGGGGGAGTTAACCCTTTCATCCAATACAACTCTTTTTCACAATATAGCTATCTTTCCGGTTACAACGTTAAGTGAACAAGATCTCAAGAATATAATCAGCTGCAATCTCCTGATATAATCAAGTTACGAGATAAAATATTAATAAGGAAAACCTATCCAACTATATTCCAGTTCAAAAATATACAAATTCTTATCTAAGATGGTTTCATAAAAATTTATTGTGAGACTGCTTACATGACAAGAGATTTTTCTTTTAATAAATTTATATGATAGTTAATGAGTGTGTGAGACATTTCACAATATAAGTCATCATAAGACGGTCTTACATAATACTTATTACTAAAAATAACATTAACATATTATCTAGGACGAGTATTAATTCTACGTGAAACTTTATGATTGTCTTAGGATCACCATGCTAGATAGGCCAAGTTCATCACAGTATAATATTCTAATTGGAAATTAACCCTCACATGCGCTAGCGGTTTTGGCAGTTAATGCTTTACGTGAAATATTTCCAACCTACGTACATCTCGTATTTGAGTTTGTTAACAAGCAGCGATGACAAACGCTGATTCACTTTTGCAGTAAGGGTGACGACATATGCTTTGTTATACGAAATTTTTAACTGTTTTATTTTAGTCAAAATTAATATATTGTATGATTTAAGATCACTAAATTTTCAATAGTGACAATTGATTATGAATGGTGGAGCTTTAATACTCTGCTACGCTGATGAGTATAAATTACAATCTAATCAGGCCAATTCCAGCCACAAACATATATTATACGCGTAATTTTAGAATAATGAAAGTCTATCAATAAAAAGGTGATCATGTAACACAATTTAGAAGTAATAACGCTATTCCATTATTCAATCATATCATTTTTTACAATTTAATAAATGTGAAATCCAAATCCAATGAATTGAGTTTTATAAATTAATAAAAGTGTTTGCATAGAGCTTTCCTCAGGTACTAAGAATTAATTAATTTGCCCTCTTTGAAATAAAGTTTAGTTTAGACTACCTTTAACTTGTGGCTATATTTTGTTTACTTAGAAATTCGATGAGAATTTGAATAATGGAGCAAAGTGACCGAAATGCCCTCAATTTAATATTGCCGTCATGGTCAGTATTTTTTGGCTGGTTGAAACGACTGCCCAATGTGACACGCCATTCACTCTCTCACTCTCATCTGCATTGTACACTCTCACGCAACTCTCTACTTCCCTCTACCTCTCCGTTTTTCACCTCTCGGGTTTGAAAAAACCTAGTAGAAAAAAATTGGGGTTTTCAACTCTGTGCAAAAACTCCGTAATATTTGTTGATGATTTTTGATGTTATGAGCTTGAGGAAGGAAGAAATGGAGTGAGACGTGGGTGGAGTACACAATCAAAGAGGTAAATATTACTATATTCTATTTCTTCTATTTTTTGAAGTTGGCATTGTTATATACTTATGTATTTCATTAAAAAGTGGCAAATTTTGTGGTGGTTGTGATATTATCTGAATTTTAGAGTTTAGTTATTGTTTGAAAGAAATATGAAATTTTAGGATTTGGGATGGTAAATGGGCTTAAAATAGTGGAGAAAAATGAAGCTTAGGAAGTTGGATATCTTTCCCATACATTGGTGAACTGTATTCTCTCATTCAACTCTCTACCTCCCTCCACCTCTCTGTTCTTGCATGTGTTGTTGGGGTATGTTCTGTTCTTGCATGTGTGGTTATAGTGTGTTTGCTTTAAAATTTTTGTGCACCTTATTATATGTTAAAAATTGTTATTCGTATCTATTGTTGTATGATGCATGTATAGGTTTAGGGTATTGTAATGATTTGTTGAAAATTTTGTGGTGTTAATGAGATGTTTAAACCTGATTAATTTGTAGATATAGGAAATACATATTATGATGTTGTGTTGAGATATAGGGGTTGGTCATTAATGCCTCTCTTTGAGAGATATATAAACCATGGATCCATGAGAACATTAATGCATGAACACATAAAGAGGAACGGAAGCCCAACATATATGAACCACGCATCTCACAGGCTATCACAAGCCAACTTGAAAAGGCCAATTCAAGGATCATCACATGTTTTAGGCCAGGAGTAAACCTGCATTGGAAGTAATAGCAAAACTAGATTCCTTTACTCCTACTCCTTGTCTCACATAGGAAGATTAAAAGTCTCTTTTGAGGTTTTTATTACTCCCTATTTCTTGGGCCTATTGAATTCCTTTGGGCTTGGTTTTAGTAGTGTTGTGGGGTGAGGGTGAACACCAGACACGTGCGGGCGCTCCCTCTTTCTTGGGCTTGGTTTTAGCAGTGTTGTGGGATGAGGGTGAACATCAAACACGAGCGAGCGTCGCCCGCCCTACCGGCTGGGGCACGGCTGCGGCCGTGGACCATGGGGTGTGGGCATCATCTGCTAATTTATTTGAGGAAAATTCTTTTAATTTTTCCATCTGTTGGCTGCATAACCGTCAACGTTCACTTGCAGGTTTCTCTCCATTCTTTCCTCCAACAACGGCTAGTGGCTCTATTCTTCAGCAGTATGAGTGGTGGCTTTGTTTTTTAGCCATGAAATCACAGTCCTTATCTACTTTTTCTCACCCTCAATAGCTTTACTTTGCCGTATATATAGCCTGCTCCCCTACTGCTTCAACTCAACCAAGCATCTCCTCTTCGCTCCTCTCCTTCTCTACTTTCTACTGTTCTACTATTCTGTTCTCTGTTATAGGCAATTGCAATCCTGTGTGTTCCAAGCTTCTAGCTACAAGTGCACGCATTCAACGAGCTAGTTGTATAAACCTTGGGGAGCGAACGACTGTTTTTGATTTGCACCGAGGTTGAGCCGAGATTGTTTTCAAGGCAATGGTACTCCCACGACACAACTTTTGTTGTTATTTCATTGGCATTGATTTAGACCTATTTTTTCTACAATTTGAAAGCGATTTTTGTTAGATACAAATGAATGGCTTTCTCTATTAACAAAGCTCTCTCAAACCTCTCAAAACTCGAACCTCTAGACGAAACCAACTACAAACGTTGGTCCAAAAAGCTTCTCATTTTTTTTGAACGGTTAGAAGCAAATTATGCATTTTTCTATGACCTACCTAAAGAGAACAATGTATCCGAAACCAATGCTGCTTCCCTTGATGGAAAAGTCAAAGACAAAAATAAGACTGCTAATGAGGCTACCTGGAAAAAATTTGAGAAAGACAACAAAATGGTCAGGGGCATCTATTGAGTCATATAACTGACCCCCTGTTCGATTTGTTTGTCACATTCAAATCTATCGAAACATATGGGAGAGACTAGAAGTCAAATATGGAGCTGATGATGCTGGAAAAAAGAAATATATGATTGGTGGGTAGCTATAGTTTCAAATCATTGATGATAAACTGACATGGAGGAGGTTCAGGTTTACGAAAATATGTGTGCTGAAGTTTTGAATGAAAACACGAAGATGTGCGAGATTCTACAGGCCAACGTGCTGATCGAGAGATTCCTTCCATCCTGCAGTGACTACCAGAATCAATTGAAACATAAGAAAAAGAATCTCACCCTACAGGAACTAATAAGTCACATGAGAACTGAGGCGACTAATCGTCTCAAAGATAAGTTAGACTCCCTACCCTTATTAAAGCTAACTTAGTTAAATATGTTGTGTCTACTCATAAAGATAGGCTTAAAGGCAAGAGTAAGATGAGTTAGAAGCCAAACAATTCTAGGCAGCAAAACAAGTTTAACAATAAGATTCGGAAACCAAAAGGGTTGTGCTAGGTCTGCAATAAGTCATGGCACAAAGCATACCAGTGTCCACTTCGCAAGGGACAGTCTCAATCAAACCAGAAGCCTTCCAGACCTATAGCCCAACCCAACCTTGCTAAGGACACCGAAATCATCTATGTGGTAGTTGAAGAGGCAAACTTGATGGCAAACAGTGCTGAATAGGTATACGACACTCGAGCTTCAGGGCACTTCTGCGCTAACAAAGAGCTTATGCAGGACTTTAAAGACGTGACTGAGAGTAAATGCATCTACATAGAAAACTCTACAATTGTTAGAGTTATGGGTAAAAGAAAGATTCTTCTCAACTTTACTTCTGGAAAATTACTATCCTTAAGCAATGTGTTGCATGTGTCTTCCCTTCGTAGAAACTTGATTTCTGATATACTTCTCAACAAAGCCAGATTAAAAACTTTTGTTAGAGATGATAAAGTTGTTATCTCTTAGAATGGGGTCTTTATTGGGAAGAGATACTTGAGTGCAAGTTTGTTTGTACTGAATCTTGCTTCTGACACCATGAATGGAAATGGTTCTAGTTCTGCTCATATTGCTGACTCTATTGATATGTATAGACCATGTTAATTTTGCTTCCATGAAACAACTCAAGAATATGCACTCAATTCTCGCTGTGAATATTGATAACTTCTCTAAATGCCCTGTGTGTGTAGAAGCTAAATATGCTAAAAAGTATTTTAAATCTGTTATTAGTAGAAAAAAATAATTACTAAAACTAGTGTATTCAAAGCTAGGAGACTTCAAAAATACAGTCAGCAAAAGAGGAAAAAATATTACATCACCTTTGTGGATGATTACTCGAGATATACTAGAGTACACGTCCTTAGATCCGAAAATGAGGCTGAGGAAATATTTCTGAACTACAAAAACGAAGTGGAAAACCAACTGGACCGAAAAATCAAATGTTTTAGAACCGATAGGAGTGGAGAATATAAGACTAACTCTTTGACTATCTTCTGTGAGAAGAATTATATCATACATGAGGTTAGTGAACCACGTACTCCCCAAATGAATGGGATAACCAAACGCAAAAATAGAACCCTTAAAGAAATGACAAATTTCATGCTTCTAAGTTTGGTGCTTTCTGATAATATGCCGGCAGGGGGGGGACCTATTTTATCTGCTTGATATATGATAGAGTACCTCATAAAAAGTTATACCAAAACCCATATGAACTACGGAAAGGCTACACCCCCAACTTGAGTTTCTTAAGGATGCGAGGGTGTTTGGCTAAAGTGCCCCCCTGAATTGAAACGACAAAACATTGGTCCTAAAACCTTTGATTCTGTGATTATTGGTTATACCCAAAATAGTGTTGCATATAAATTCATGTCATTAAATGACTTCTCTATTAGTGAATCTAAGGATGCATAATTTTTTGAGCATGTTTTTCCTTTAGAAAAAAAAAAATGTCTCTACTATTGTGTGTGAAACTGTATATGTACATGATAATGTGAACATGCCTACTGCTAGTTCCACTATTAGAGACTCAATTAATGAACCAAGGAGGAGTAAGAGACGTAGAGTTGAGCCTGGTTTTGGTCCTAACTTTCTTACTACCTTTTTGATTGCAGACTTTGATGTGAATTTCTTGACCGATGAACTAGTTTCTGCCTTCTTTATCGAAGAAGATCCAAAAATTTTAGCTGAGGTCATGAGATCAATAAATGGTAGTTTCCAGAAAGAAGCCATTAAAAGTGAATTAGACTCTATAATGTCTAATCAAACTTGGGAGTTGGCTGACTTACCTAAGGTTAGTAGGCCTATTAGTACTAAGTGGATCTTCAAAAAGAAGTTAAAACCTAATGGTTCAATTGGTAAATACAAGGCTAGACTAGTGATTAGAGGATTTGACCAGAAGAAAGAGATTGACTGCTTTGACACTTATTCTCTTGTTACCAAAATTGACGCCATTAGGACTCTAACTGCCTTGGCAGCTATACATAGTCTTGTTGTGCATCAAATAAACGTAAAAATAGCATTCTTTAATGGTGACTTGGAGAAAGAGATTTATATGTCTCAACCTTAGGGATGTGTGGTTCTTAGGCAGGAGACTAAAGTTTGCAAGTTTAGAAAATCCCTTTATGGCCTAAAATAGGCCCCTACATAGTGGTATCAGAAGTTTGATAGTATGATGATACAATATGATTCTGCTGTGAACACTTCTAACTCTTGTCTGCATTCTAAACTGATTGGTTTTGATTGTGTGATTATATGTCTTTATGTCAATGACTTGTTGATTTTTGGTACTAATGTGCATGTTGTTAATCAGATGAACAAGTTGTTATCTTCTCATTTTGAAATGAATGACATGGGGGATGCAAATGTGATCTTGGGAATCAAAATTAGAAAGACAATGGATGGTTTTTCTTTGTGCCAATCTCATTACATTGTGAAAATGTTAAAGAAATTTAACAGTTTTGATGGGACTTTTGTGACAACTCCCTATGATCCTAACATACACCTTAAGAAAAATAAAGGGTCTAGTATTTTCCAAACTTAAAATTCCAAAATTATAAGAAGTGTAACATTTCTTATGAACTCTACTCGACCTAAAATTGCTTATGCTATTAGTAGGTTAAGTCTTTATACTCATAACCCTAGTAAAGAGCATTATGATGCATTGTTTCGATTACTCAAGTACCTGAGAGGTACCATGAACTGGTGTTTGCATTTTAATAACTAGTTTGTGCCCGTACTTATGTACGGGTATTTTAATTTTTAAAAAATAGTTTAAATATGATTAGCCAAAAATTAGAAAAAAATAATTTGATAATCTACAATAATTAAGATTGATAATCAAGATTAATTCAAGGCACATAAAGGAAGCCTATAGCGAATTAGAGTATTACCTTATAATCATTTCAGTTTTGATCAATCTTCTGAGATGCCATGCATAATCATATAGTATGAGTGCACGTACGTCCCATGAGATCATCTATACATGCGAAATAGGTGTGCCTCTAGTTCAATTCACTCTGTTCCATATCTCACATTGTATTGTGCTACAGTGATGAACAAGAAATGGTCTCAGAAAATATTTCTAATTAGAAACTGTAACCCTTTATAGGCCTTCACAATTTTAGAAGTTTGTGGTTAGATTGACAACATTCAACTAATTGAGATTGAGATGAAAAGGTCCAAAGAAAATAACACCAACAAAAGAAAAGGACGAAGAAATGTCTTCAATCAAGAAGAATATGACTATCTTATATAGAATTTCGATTGGTTGTGCATCGACAATTATCTATAAGACTTCATAGTAGACTCTTATTTGAAGATATCATGCTCACGTCAATATTTTCACATGTTCAAACACAAATTCGACCACTACATTAGTAACACAATTCAGGATAATTGGAACTGCTGATATATTATGATTAAGAGTTAGGAATTATTATAATTTAGAAAAGAAAGAAAAAAAAGTAAAGAAAAATACAGACATATACATCCAAAAATATATTATTAGGAGAAAGAATGAGAGATAGAAAGTTGTTGAACTTATTTATATCAGTTTCCCACCATACTCCTCAAGTGAATAGGAAATCCCCCAAGAACTAAGTGTCGTGAAACCTAGGACGATGGGCCTCCCAAGCAGATAATTGAAGCCTAGGCTTTGCCATGTAAATGTAATTGCAAACAAAAAGGGGTAATATCAACATATGAAAATTAAGAGTTAAACCCTAAATAACAAAAAAAAATTAAACAAAAATTTAGAGACCAATGTTTGACAATGGTAGGATTGGTAGTCACCGTGATTTATATACAGTCTTCTCCTTCTATCGAACTCGGATTGCCTCTGAATTTTTCCTTGCTACTGGACCAAAGAGGCAAAGACAACTGATCATCAAATGTGAAAATCAAGTTAGTTTCTAGAAAAGAAACTTAAAAATTAAACTGCAACAACATTAATCACATAATGTCATACTCAAAATAACATTAAGAAAAACACTTTAGAGGGAGAGTAAGAGACTGATGCATTGAGCAAAAATCATCAAATGGCCACCACTAAAACCTAAAGCCCTGAATTGCTACTCCAACAAGAGCAATTTTTTGCCACATGTTAAAAGCTCCAAATTTGGAGTGTAGTGAGAGAAGGGGGCAGGTATCATATGGGTTCTCACAGCTCTCTATAAAATAGGGAGTTATATTTAATTTATTGGAGAGAGAAGTTTCCAGGGATGGGATGGGAGTTTTCAATCAAGATAAATCCGTTACAAAATTTTCGGGATAGTCTTTATCTGCTTAACTCCCAATTATCTCCACCCATTGTTTGCATATGTAACCGCTTGTTATCATAAATTATTATGTAATTCAAATTAAAACTTTGTGTATCTGGCTAGGCTAAAAAAAATAGCGGGATTGAATGACAATTCAAAATTAAGAGAGGGAAGGTCTCTCAACCCCATTCATTTTGTATTTATAATATAAAGATTTCCTATTATATTAGAAGGTTTTTGTAATGTAAATTGGGTTTCTTACAATGACAAAGTTAGCTTTACTAGTGGTTATGTGTTTACTTTTGGTAGAGTAGCCATCTCATGGAAGTTTGCCAAGTAGACTTGTATGGCTCGCTCTACCACGAAAAATGAATTCATTGCTCTTGAGTTGGTAGGTCAAGAAGTACAATGGATGAAAAATCCAATAGTAGATATGCCACTGTGAAGGAAGCAACCTACAACTATTTCTCTTTACTGTGACTCACAGGCAGCAATCGAAGTTGCATATAACAGCATGTACAACAGAGAGAAGAGACATATTTGCATCAGACCTAGTACTGTGAAACAGATGCTAAAACATGATATCATCTCCTAGGAATATCTGAGATCCGAGAGAAATTTAGCGGATCTACTGACTAAGGGCATGACTAGGAAAATAGTTCTCGAGATGTCGAGGGGAACAGGACTGAAGCCCATGGATTGAGATAATATGGTGGATACCTACTTGGGGTCAAATGAGGCCATATTGGTCTCAATATGCACTACATATTCATCCCTATGATGTACAATAGTGCTTCTAAGAGGTTGAGCTCTTAGGCTCTTAATGGATCCATAGCCCATTGGGGTGGTGTTACTGAGATGCACTTGATGGATTAACCAATTTATATGTGTGAGGTTGAGCAAAATCTTGCTCTTAATAATTCCATGTCCATGATTATGGTATTCCATATTGAGATGAACTTAATGGAATTACCCACGTAAGTAGGAAGATATGGTCGCCTTCTATGGGAGACTTTGAGATGTCTTTTTGGAGCATTTATGAGACCCGAAGTGTGCGCATGACCTTAAAAAGCATAAGTGAGTTATCACGGAATACGCAGTGACCATAAGGGGTAATATGTGTTGTGGAGTCTCAACCAAAATCTGTTATGTTCAAGATTCATTTACTCGATAGACTCGGTTGTTGCCCTAGTCCACTATGTATCAATTCAAATGAAAGATATTGATACTTAAGTATCTAACCCATCCTTTGCCCAGATCGATTCTTCGCTAGTTTGTATGCCATTAATGGGCAATTGTTGAAAGTAATGGCAAAAATAGCTTCCTTTGTTGCTACTCCTTATCCCATATAAAAGGATTAGAAGCTTCTTGTGTGGTTTTTACTACTCCCTTTTTCTTGGGCTTGCAGAATTCCTTTGGGCTTGGTTTTAGTAGTGTTGTGAGGTGAGGGTGAATACCATACATGTGCTCATGTGCCACTTGTCCGTCTGGTCTGGTCTGGGCTGGGCCAGCCCTTGGGCTGTGGACTCATCTGCTAATTTTTTGAGGAAAATTCTTTTAATTTTTTCGTCTGTTGGTTGCATAACCATCAACGTTCACTTGCAGGTTCCTCTCCACTTTTCCCTTCAACAATAATTAGTGTCCTTGTTCTTCAGTAGTATGAGTAGTGGTCGTGTTTTTACCCACGAAATCACTGCACTTACCTACTTTTTCTCACCTCCACTAGCTCCATTTTGCTGTATATATAGCATGCTCCACTACTGCTTCAACTTACACGAAGCATCTACTCTTCTCTCCTTCTCTACTTTCTACTGTTCTGCTATTCTAGGCAATTGTAATCCTGTGTGTTTCAAACTTTTGGTTGTGAGTGCATACATTCAGCAAGCTAGCTGTGTAAACTTTGGAGAGCAAACGACTGCTTTTTATTTGCACCGAGTTGAGCCAAAATCATTTTCAAGGTAGTGGCACTCCCACAGTACAATTTTGTTGTCATTTCCTTACCATTGATTTAGACCTACTTTTCCCACAACTTGACCACTGGATAACAGATTCCATCTCAAAAAGAAATACATCCATAGATAACAATATGCAACCGTGGATATAATATTTCCAACAGGCGCCTTTGATGGAGCCGTCACCATACCTACTGGACTAACCGGGCGACTAGAAGCGAAAGGATCAGTACTAGTGTAAATAGTGTGGGAAAAACTAGGAGCAATAACCTGATACCAACAAGCCTAAAACACTTACACAATCGAGTTTGAAGCGTTTCAATAGTTGATCCTGACGCATTTGGATCCGCCTGCTCCTGATCATTCATTGCGCCTAAAACACTTGCTTCCTTTACATTTGAGTTGAATTGTTCTATTTGTATTTGGGTAGGATTATAGAGTTGAAGGGTCAACTCTACCAAGCCTAATTACAAGGTTTAACTTGTGATGTGGAACTTAGGGTAAGGATACTCTAGAGTTGTGTAATCAATCCTCCTAAGAAAAGTTCGGGTTAATCCTAGAGTTAGGGAACTTTAGGCGGGGATTAAACCTTTTGAGATCCAACCTCGTTAACAATCGATTGTATTTTGTCCCGATTTACTTTTTCGCATTTACATTTCGATTATTTTGCAACCTTGATCATCACCCTATTCACCCCCTTTAAGGTGATCTTATAGTGTAACAGCCCACGACCACCCGCCATCGAGGTATTGTCCGCTTTGAGCAGGCGGGACGCTACCACCATCCCTACCCTCACGGTTTTGTCCTCAAAAGGCGCCTCGATGGGTTGAAGTATCCCCACGCTTATACGGTGTGGTTCGTTCTCCTCAATTCCCGATGTGGGATACCTTCATCCACCCCCTCTCAGTGGCCCAGCGTCCTCGCTGGCACACCGACACGGGTCCATGGCTCTGATACCATCTGTAACAGCCCACGACCACCTGTCATCGAGGTATTGTCAGCTTTGGGCAGGCGGGACGCTACCACCATCCCTGCCCTCACGGTTTTGTCCTCAAAAGGCGCCTCGATGGGTTGAGATATCCCCACGCTTATAAGGCGTGGTTCGTTCTCCTCAACTCCCGATGTGGGATACCTTCATCCACCCCCTCTCAGGGGCCCAGCGTCCTCGCTGGCACATCAGGTCGGGTCCATAGCTCTGATACCACTGTAACAGCCCACGACCACCCGCCATCGAGGTATTGTCCGCTTTGGGCAGGCGGGACGCTACCACCATCCCTGTTCTCACGGTTTTATCCTCAAAAGGCGCCTCGATGGGTTGAGGTTTCCGCACGCTTATAAGGCGTGATTCGTTCTCCTCAACTCCCGATGTGGGATACCTTCATCCACCCCCCTCTCAGGGGCCCAGCGTCCTCGCTGGCACATCGGGTCAGGTCCATGACTCTGATACCACTGTAACAGCCCACGACCACCCGCCATCGAGGTATTGTCCGCTTTGGGCAGGCGGGACGCTACCACCACCCCTGCCCTCACGGTTTTGTCCTCAAAAGGCGCCTCGATGGGTTGAGGTTTCCCCACGCTTATAAGGCGTGGTTCGTTCTCCTCAACTCTCGATGTGGGATACCTTCATCCACCCCCCTCTCAGGGGCCCAGCGTCCTCGCTGGCACATCGGGTCGGGTCCATGGCTCTGATACCACTGTAACAGCCCACGACCACCCGCCATCGAGGTATTGTCCGCTTTGGGCAGGCGGGACGCTACCACCATCCCTGCCCTCACGGTTTTGTCTGAAGGTATCCCACATCGGGAGTTGAGGAGAATGAACCACGCCTTATAAGCGTGGGGAAATCTCAACCCATCGAGGCGCCTTTTGAGGACAAAACCATGAGGGCAGGAATGGTGGTAGCGTCCCGCCTGCCCAAAGCGGATAATACCTCGATGGCAGGTGGTCATGGGCTGTTACAGTGGTATCAGAGCCATGGACCCGTGTCGGTGTGCCAGCGAGGACGCTGGGCCCCTAAGAGGGGGGGTGGATAAAGGTATCCCACATCGGGAGTTGAGGAGAACGAACCACGCCTTATAGGCGTGGGGAAACCTCAACCCATCGAAGCGCCTTTTGAGGACAAAACCGTGAGGGCAGGGATGGTGGTAGCGTCCTGCCTGACCAAAGCGGACAATACCTCGATGGCGGGTGGTCGTGGGCTGTTACATATAGCTTTTAATTCGTCAAGCTCATTGTGAGCTTGGATTATAAGACTCTAGTAATAAGAGTTTTGTTTAAATTAAGACAAGATTATGCATGCTCCTTAACGTCGAAGTGGTGTTTAGTACCAATTAGTACGAGGGTAGATTGCCTTACGTGTGATTATGATTGTAGTTGACAAATGTTTACCAAAAATAGTTAATCCCTTCCTTGCCTAGCTTAGCTTTGCTTTTTCTTTCAATCTTCTATTGGCAAATATTACAATTCTGTTTTGGGATCACTTTATTCCCTCGCCTTATTTGGCTTTGATTGTAGTAAATTTTATCAAGATATTTTTTAGATATCTTATTTTTAAATAAAACTTATAGCAAAATGATAAATGTCTTGTTACATGACACTTGTCTTGCTTTGAATGTACAATATAATGTATTAACTTAAAAATATATATGTGATTGAATAGTGGGGATGAGTTATAACTTATGAATTGTGCAGAAGCATCATTCTATAGATAATTTTTCAAATTTACAAAATTTAGTAATAGTTGAAAGTTTATATGTGTGTGTGTGTGTGTGTGTGTGTGTGTGTGTGTGTGTGTGTACAGTGACGGATCTAGACATTTGGAATAGGGGTGTTCACGTATTAACATCATCACTAATATATATTCCTTAAAAAAAGATCATATAATACATACTATAGTAGTCTATTTTGTTGAGACATTCGGTCTTGATTTTTTTTCAACCTTCCATCTCATATTTCCACACTAGTGGAACTTAATATGCAATAATAATATGCCTCACTTCTTTACTTTTTTTAAAAAATAGCTTTGGTAGTCTACTACTATGTTTGTTCTCTACGGTCTTCATATTTTATAGTTGACACATAAATGGTGTTGAAATTGTAGAATATTATTATCACATATTATTTATGAAAACCGTTCATTACAGAGCACACATCATCAGCATCAATTAATAAAACAAAAAAAATTAAGTGAACATATCAAACATGAAATAAAACTACAAATAAGCTCTCCACTATCTAACTACACCAAAAGGAAGGGGGAATGTAACACCCCGATCTCGCCGGATCGTGTTACACACCACAGTCTTTCCCTGGGAAAGACTATTGAGGCAACTTGCTTAACTAATTTGAAACATAACATATTGGGACTTAACAATCAAAACTTAAGAAAACTTACATAGCACATGTGCCACAATTATAGAACTAGGCTTTGGACTTAACCTTAGGCTAGGACAGGTAGTATTTTCTTAATTCCTGGAGCAAAACAGGCAGAGTTTTCCCTGAAAACTGACCATTTTCCCAGGCCTAAGCCTTACATTAAGATCCCTTAATTGCATAAAAGTACAAAAGAACACCAAAAACTCAACGGCTACACGCCGGAATCCACAACTCTATGGACCACACGCCCGGAGTATACAAAGCCTTTCTAATGTTCATAAACCTTACAAAAAGATAATTAATTATATAACCTTACAATCATAATCGATATTAGATAACAATATCATAAACACAGCAATACAGTCCAAGCAAGTCCACTCTGGGTGCTCCACGCATCAATTACATACCTGTGGATCGGGGAAAAGGGGGAAAAGTAATGGGAATGAGCAACCACTGCTCAGTGAGTAAACCCTCTCTCCCAAAACATACTCAAAATACATAATAACTTGTGAAAGACTTTCGTAATTCGTTTTATTTGAGGAGCTTTCACATAACACATCATACTTGAGCCATAATCTAAGAGAAAGAGTAGTCATACTAAAAGGCTTAAACTTCAGAAGAAACCGTAATACAACAACTTACCATAATAGATTTACGGAAACCCAAAAACATAGCGTAAAAGGGGTTTTATACAAAAGTACTGCTTACTAAAATCTCACATAGTATCTTAATCACGTATATGAGGAGACTAGACTCTTAGAGGTACTTTGTTACTGCCATCCCGAGTCGGTCAAACTCGAGCGGCAACATACTCCTATCCAGACAGACATTATACTATGCTGAGACATAATTTTCATACTTAGACTTCAGGCGGGAATCAAACCACCATCCCTAAATCTATCATAACGTAACTTATGTGATACCAGGCGGAAACTAAGCTACCATCCCTGGGTATCAGATTTAAGCTTAAAGTTTCTAGAGTAGCTCCTCCATGTATACATAAACATAAACATAAACATAAACATAATTATTCGAACACAAACATTCTTGCTCACATATATGTCTTAGGAACTTATAACATTCATACACATACATACTTAATAAACAAACATGCTTAAACTTGTTCACATATATATATATATATATATATATATATATATATATATATATTGAACTCATAACATAAAAACATAATCCTCTTGTAACTTTGGCTTTTAGGCAAACAACAAGAAAAACCTCTTAAAAATCAGGGTGATCTACTAACTCACGATTCAAAACTTGGGTAATTAACCAGCATGTACTCCAAAGTTAGGATTCGTAAATAATCACCTTCAGTTGCCCTCTTTACGCTCATTTCAAGCTTTCAAACGCAAAAGGATGAACATGATGCAAGCCAAGTTTGCTAACTCATAAATCAACTTCGTGAATAGCTTAAAAGCTTTTCATAATCGTAATAAATTTGCTAACATACAAACTAACTTTGTAAAATACGTTTACTAATTCATAAAACGACTTAGTTTCTAACTTAAATGCATCGTATAAATGTAAAACGACTGCTAACTCATAAAACAACTTCACTTTTTTAGCTAAAAAGCTTTTTTTAAACGTAATATGTCTGCTCAATCGTAAATCGAAACTCGTTTGAGACATAACGTATTTAACGCTTAATTCAAACTAAGTTCGAAATTGAAACCCATTTGAAACTTAGATACTTAGTTAGTAATAACTGCAAGCTAGATTCGTTTGAAAATTCCATTTTAAAACTCAAGATAGGTGTAAGGATAAATTAAAGGCTTAAAATATTCCCAAACTTGCTACCATTCAAAAATTTAAAGCACTTGGCTCGTTTATGAAGCAAACATCTCTTCATAAATTTTCTATGTAAATGCTTCTTGAAACATAACGGTTTTACCAGCTCTTGACTCGAAACTTCATAAAGACTCAAGTTTGACCAAAATCTACCTTGAGGCCAACTTATGAAGTAGTGAGAAAACGCATTAACCCTAGACTAGGTAACCCAAGTTTGTTCGAATGAAATAGTTAGTATTTGCAAACTTCTTAAAACCAGGCTTGAATGACACCAAAACAATAAAGACTTCTTTTACTTTTAAACCACCCTCTTGTATCCCAAACGATCTTCCATGCTAACTGGTTTGATATGAAAATCGAAAGCAACTTTAGAGAGTTATATACAGTTCTAAATCATCAAAGCCGCCATTTTAAAACGTCAGGCAACCTTTCAAGAATAGATTGATTTTGCCCTGGCATAACAAAAGCTTAATTCATTTGTTTGTCCACGCATACAATCGAATTCATACAACAACAATCCAATCTACCAATTAGCAAACTGATTCGTATAATTATTATTCGAAATCCATAAAATAGGAGGGATTAAGAGTTTACCCACCTCGAATCTGAGTTATAGCTCGCGAAAGGGGCTGGATTGAAGATAAATTCGAACACCCAAAGCTCAGAATTTCCTCTGTTCTTCGCGTGACACACAACCACCGCTAAACCCAAAACCCTAACTTGCGATTTTTGAAGAATTCAAGCACAATTAGCATGATTTGAAGGGAATGGACGCAAGGATTCAATTTATAGGGGTAAGGTTGCTCGAATTCTCACATGCATGCCCGAATTTCGCAGGGTGTTTGGCTGAGCTCGCGACGATTCGCCCCTGACCGTGGCCGATTCTAGCCCAGCCACACGTGGGGCAGGTCGCCGGCACTTGGTGGGCGTCGCCTAGGGTCCGGTCTGGCCTGATGTGCGGCATGGGAGCGAGGGAAAGCAGCGAGGGAGTGTGGAGAGCTGTGAGGGTCGAGAGGTGTTGGGTGAGGAAGAACAAGGAGGAGACAGAAATGATTTTTCGTTTGGGGTGGCTCGGTCGAATCTTCCCCCCCTTATTTTTGTGATTCAAGAAATCCATAAACTATCAACTGCTAAATCATCAATCGAATTTTCGGGTCTCTAATCCTAAAACGAAGTACTTAATATAATTGCTCGTCAACTTACTCGTCCTTGATTATATTAAGGATCGATTTAGTAAATTGCAGAACTATTCCCAGGGTTCAACAATCTAATCGTATTTGGGATTTGCTTTTATTGAAACTTCAAGGAATCGAAGGCGTGTCTTGTTACACAACTTTAGACAATTTATTTTTGGGGTCTGAGGTTAGATAGATCGATAACTTGGGCAATATGGCAGTTGTAAGTTGACGGATACTAAAATAAAATTTTCTAACCCAACAGGCATAATATTCATTGAGCAAGTACGACAAAATTCCGGGTCTCACAGGGAAAAAATCAGCATTAAGTTCGAATCAGTAATTAGTGCCAAGTTAAAGAAAATTCAGCACTAAGAACATATTGCAACTGAACAGTAAAAAAAATCAATAATTACAATAAAAGAAAATCAAAGAGACTAACATTAGATTAAATTCAAAAGTTTAAAATCCACATAAGAGAGAGAGAGAGAGAGAGAGAGAGAGAGAGAGAGAGAAAAGATTTGGGAAAGTTGAATGCAGTTTTACCTGAGAAGAAGAGGGAGAGAGAGAAATTTGAGCTTGGGAGTATTTAATTCTATTTAATTTTGCTATGAAATTTGAACTTTATAAGGGTAATTTTTGTACTTAAAAAAACAAAAATGTTAGTATGTAAGTTGGGTATATTTAGAGAATGTCCATAGAGCATACCTTTTAGGGCTTATTTCGGGGTGTCCATATATACTAAATTAAACCCCATTTAAAATAGCTCATTAAACAATTTTTGTCCTCATTAAAAATTTTTTGGGATTAGGGGTGTCCATGGACACCCCTAAACCCAACAAAGGTCCACCCATATATATATATATATATATATATATATATATATATATATATATATATTTTATATATATATATACATATATATATATATATATATATATATATATATATATATATATATATATGTGGGTGGGTGTGTATGTGTATGTGTATGTGACTGTACATACATATTTTTAAAATTTACAGTTTAGTTTGGGTTATAGGATGAAAAGTTATGGTATTGTTTAAAAAATACTTTTGTGTGGTGTAACCGCGTAAGATGCGGTCTCGTTTTTGAAAAAGTGAGAGAGAAATTAAATCCCGGACCAAAATTTTGAATCTTTTAAAATTTATTTGGCGTTTAAACTGTGAAACCTCAAATTGACAAGTATGTAGAAAGTCAAAGACCTTTTGTTTTCGCTTCCAAAAATATGGATTTGTCTCTCGGTAAAAAATATCAACAAAATTTTTTCTCTAACAATGTAATAAAGCTTGGACTTAAGGGATGTAAATATTTTTGGTATTTTAAGATGACTTTAATAAATGAGATAAGCCTTGAAATTAACCAGACGAACCGCATTTTAGCTTCACTATTGTTTGAAAAATATAATATTATGGTTATATAATTTACATTTTGTGAATATTGTTCGAACTTCCTTCCCAAAAATTGTTGTTTCACCGTTGCCCCCAATTGTTATTATTATTATTATTTATAACGGGAAGCTTGTGAAAGATCTGTAGAAAAACTATGCGAGCATTTATTACCGCGGAATCAAGCAAAATATGAATGTCCAACTAAGGACACGCTATGTCATTGGGCTAGTGGGGGCCTATCTTCAGTCTACAAGCTGGGCCTCGCAACGACAAGATGGTGATCAAGTCTGAATCATTAATTTAGGTCGAGCTACATATTACTGGACCAATTGGCCATTGCAAATCCTTATTAGTCCCATTGCAACGCTGACTAAAATTTTCTAAAGCATTAGAGCACTACCGGCATGAAGAAACGCGTGGGAGAAAGGGGGCCCGCGTGTCCCACGCGTGGCAGTGTTTGCTGGTAAATTATTAGGTACATCCGAGAGTATGTGGCTGGTATATATATATATATATATATATATATATATATATATATATATATATATATATATATATATTTTAAGGTGTATTTATCATATATTCTATTTTTTCATATTATTTGCTGATGTGTATTCTGAGAGTATGTGCTCTCGGGTTTATAGTATAGGCTTTGGTGTTTGCTTGGTAGCCAGCGTCAATTGCCTGTGACACGGGGGGAACGCACTGGCGTTTCTCCCCGTGGGACTCTCATTTTGGTCATTTTGTGATTTTTTAATTTGTTTTTCTTTTTTTAAATAAAAAATATTATTTGGATAGTTAAAAAAAATAGTTGTGTGTTACAAGTGGGTTCAAAATAAAATATTTAATTCATTTGTTCTGAAATGAGTTCCATTGGTTGAAAAAATGATGGAATGCAAGTTTCAGAATTGAACTTTTATTGACATGGCATGCCAGAATTCCAAAAGTTAGAACTCTGGTTGGGAACGCTCTTAAAGCTGACAAAAATTTATCCGGTCCGAGTATCTGAATTGTCTTATCCAAAAAATTGGATATAACCATGAATTTTTCGTCCAAATTTTAAATTTGGACACAATATTTTTCATAATTCTATCGCTTGAGCCCAATTTTAACCCAAATTTCACCTCGTCCGTATTGTCCGGCCCCAAAAAAGGGAATCAGGCAATAATTTCTTGTCCGAATTTTGACATTGTCCAAGTTGCTCGACCCGAATTTCACCCGAATCCGAATTTTTACCAGCACTAGCATGCATATTGTAGACAACAATTTCAAGCTTTCAGTTGCATTAAATGTACCCATTATTAAAGGGATAATTTGTAGGAGATGATTTACCTTTCAATAAGAATGTGAGGGTTCATATCCCATTTAGATATATGTAAGAATTTCATTTAATCTTGTACCTCGTTTTCTCTTCCATGTCTACCTCATCTAAGATGTTCATACGGAATACAGGCCTTTCGATGGGCTTGCTTACTATTCATAATAAAGTAAAACAAGATATGTGAGTCAAATTTTGGAGGATTAGGAGTAACAAAACTAGAAGGCCGAACTGAGGGTCTCAGTTGCATCCGGGTTCGAAACCTGCCACGCCATGCCTGTTACATGTACAATGGGAGCTCAACAACATGCATCTACTGTCCTTTATTGTAATTAACTCTACTAAATCCCTTGATTAACAAGTTATTCTGATCTCTTGATGGTGATCGTAAACAACCAGAAGTATTGATTAGTACGTAGTAAACACAACAGCATCAATCTTCAAGGCATTAATTAGTTGTCAAATAAGATGGTCTTTCCATATGGTCACCGCCACTAGCATTCGTCAAAATTCGTTAAAACCCATTCCAATAAACACCAATCTAAACCAATAAAAAAAATCTACTTGACGAGATTCATAATGCTATTCTAAAAAATAATAAAAATACACTAAATAATATTAAAATAATATTAAGGATAACATTGAATTTAGTAAGGACTTATGAATTAGTACACGTGTATCATGGGGATTCACACCCTTTAAAGTAATTGTTGTAATTGTAATATGGTGATAACTACTCCGTTCCGGTTAATATTATTGGTGTTATAGTAATCTTTTAAATCGACGTAAATTAAATTAACATGAATCTATACATAGGCCCTTCATACACAGCTGATAAAGTGTAACAATATACAACGTACAATGACATATGATTTCAACATCAGAAAAAGAATTAAGCAGAACTAAAACTCCAACTAAACGATATATGTTTGAATTTGACCCAAATAAACATATCGTTCTGGATCACGAAAATAACTAATTATTAAATAGATCCATTTGTTCCAGCCCGATTGCCAGCTGATATAGCTATTTTCTATAAGCACCTACATTATAGCATTGTATATAAAGTAAGAGCACAAGTTGGAAGCCCCAAGGAGAGTTTGTCGCAAATAAGGACAGGAATTCCTTTTAACTGATCAAGAGGGACTACACATACTAATGAATTTGATTAATTTAACAAAAAAAAAACCGGAGGGAAGAAAGAAACACACGGTTCGCATTGCGATTTGCTTTGCATGGGGGAGTTAAGTTTGATGTGATCATTGGTGTGTGTGTGTAATCTTGAATTAATGTAAAATCAAATTAATCAGAATTAATTTATCCAACCTTGGGGAAAACACCCGACAATTTAATGTCCCCCGCCTGCCCTCATCCTCTCTTCAATTTTTAAGATTACTTAATAAAATTTTATGATTTTTTGGGAATTTCCAAATCCCCATATGACTTTTTCTAAATGGCTGCTTTCTAATTATTAATTGTTTAACTCACCATGTCTTGTCCAAAAGAAGCAGGTTCTTCTTCCCAAAATGCTTGCCTCCATCGGCAAGGTTTACAAATTACAATACCCCTTTTTCGATTCAATTTTCCAAGGTAACTCCTCCTCCTAGTCACTATTCAAAATTGTTCCTTAGTTTGTACTGGGGTAGTTCACACTTCTTTTACTTGACTTTCTTCTTCTCGACCTAGCAAAATTGACACGAGATTCGAAACCTAAACCTAACGATCCGAACCCATATTTGACCATACATCCAAAATAGGCTCACCTGAAAGTAAATTTGAAATCCGAATTAACCTGAACCATACTCTACCTGAAGTTTTTTACAAAGTTGCTTATTTTTGCATGACACGTGTTTTGAACAAAAAATTACTTGACCCGAAGTCGACCCAAACCGAAATTCCCCCGACCTAAGCCGAACCGACCCAAAGTATTACTTAACCCGAAGTATGACCCGACCCTGTTCAAGAGCCAACTCAACCAAAAGTTTAGATTGGTGGTTGAAGGTCTAAAAATAGGTTTATACTCTAACACATACACCCCCTCACGCGAATGTCCTTTGGACTTTGAAGTATGGCTGTTGCCAAGGCTCCCCCTACCTTGCATAACAAATCAATATGGGGATTGATGAGATTTGAACTCGAGATCTCTTGGTCAGAAAGACTATGACACAATTTGCCAAGTCTATTCTTAATCCCTATTTTAATATATATTTTTCATAATAAGCAAATTTTAGACCGAAAAATCAGATGAGATGCAAGATTTGGCTGTAAATCTACAATTTATTGAGGATTTACATTGAAAACTCACTATAAAGCATAAACAAGCGACAAGTGGCATGGTAACTGTTATTAAGCAACTAAAAAACTCTGCATTATTAAGTTACACATGTTTATTCTTCTAATTTTGTTTCACTGCGACAGCATTGTAGTCCCTAACTATACCCTGATTTGTCACTCTAGATAAATGTTCATGAATAATGAATTTGATTGATAATCCAACTAATAGCTGGGGTACAGTTCTTTAAGATTTTATTTTTGAAACTTTGAACCCATAAGATCTTCTCCTGTATTCTCTGGAGCAAGTTCACCGCAGCTTCACTAACACTACTATTTCTCAAGTGATTCCCCTATTTTTATTCTTGGGTTGCACTTACAAATATGGCTGGCTGGGCAAACTTATCACAGTAATTTTCTGGGATCCCAAATTAAAGATGACTGATCACTGGCCCTGTTTTTCCCTTTGGAATGTGCTGTGTTTTGTACTGTTTTGTTCCTTTCCCATTGGCCAATTAGGTTCAAATTTTAGAGAACATTGACCTAAGAAACAAATGTTGGGTTTTTATTTTACAAGGGAATGGTGATAGGTGATGGGACAACAAACTAAAAAGGGGACATGAAAAGCCTTTCTATTTGACTTTGGTCTTTGGCACATTCATACCCTAGCAATGTGGGGTATTTATATTTTGAACCCTGTGTTGTACTGCTGTGTCGTTGGAAGTGGTTGATCATCTGGTTTTAATTATATTCCTCAAGGACCATGCACTCTTCGTGTACATCACAAATGCCATGATAGAACCAACATTTATAACATACTGTGGAAATGGTACACATTTATAACACATGCTCGTCTGTTCTCTCTTTATGTAACACATCATTGTTTGGTTAAATTTAAATTTTCTCTGACCTTAATTTCTATGGGTCCTCTCTTGAAATTCAGAAGCGAAAAAAAAAATAAGTATATTAATTGAATCAAATTGGCAAACTTCGATAGAAGCTCTAATATTCCACGTACGTAGATGAATTAATTATCATCTATCATATAGTTTAGAACATATCATAAGTTAAAATTTTTGCCTATATACCTAGTTTACGCTAATTTACCTCACCTGTAAGGGTTACAATTGTGAATATTGAGCGTTATTCATCGAAAAAATAAAATGACAGTATTTCTGAAAAGATTCCCTTAAAATAAAATTTGCAAAGACTAATATACACACAATTGTACTTTGACAAACAAGAAGATTATACATTTTCTTAAAATATATTACACAATAGTGGAGAACTCAAGTTTGGGCAAGGAAGGATTAGGGAGTAGAATAAATGCATTGCAGGTGATATGATGAGATGATGCAATAAAAGAGAAGGAAAAGAGGTAGGTTGGTGTGGTGAGAAGAAGAGTGCAAATGTGAATTTCTCTGGCTCTAAATACACGAGGAATGTCCATCATCCATATTGTCCCCTCCATGCCCCTATTAGGCTAGGCCAGGCTAGGCCTAACTTAATTAGCCAACTTTGCTGTGTGTTCTCTTGTCATGCATAGAGGAATGATAGACCCATCACTTTCACATTCACATAAAGCCTACTTTAATCTGAGGAGCTTGTGCCTGCCTCCATAGTAGAGGTCCCACTCAAATTTAAGCTTTGAAACCCACACTGTCTAGTTATCTCTCTCTCTCTTTCTCTCTCTAGGAAAGCAATAGAGATCTCAGGAGGATCTAGGAGAGTTGGACTGAGATGTAGTGAAAATATAACTGTATTATGTAACTTATGTTTGTTTTTTGGACAGATAAAAATGTTATTTTTAACGAGTTTCAAAATTTAAACTATAATAATAAGACCCTCAAAATTAATTTGGGTGTTAAGTTATTTATCTTTTTTATCCAAAAAGTTAATTGGAAAAAAATTAAAACTACTACCGTTTTGACATTAGCTTTTTGTCCTATAATTTTGTCGTAATTAGCTAAGTTCGTCAATTTTTTTTGTTTTTGAAAATAAATAATGTGAACAACTAATGTAGACAACTAATATAAAAAGTTAACTCGTAATAATTAATACAAATAAGTAATAACTAATAGCTAAAAGCTATTTGTGAGATAGGGTCATAATTTTTTTCCTCATTATAGTACTCAACATCCAAAAAATGTCATTTAAATTTGGTAAAGGCTACACAATTAGTACGATCCACCTAAATGACTCAGAAGTCAGGTCCATATCTAAAGACGTGACTTATGACATGTTGGATTGGATGAAACCAATCTTATAATGTAAACAAATTTGTAATTGATTTTCATTACCATGTTGGGTTGTATATAAGTATTACAATTGTATAAAATAGTATATGACAATCATAATTATTACAAACTATATAATAATAATTACGTTACATTACAATACATCCAACCAAATATTACAATATGCGCAATTAAAGACGAGGGAATTAGGTCTTATGTTACCTCCAGAACAGGTACATCATCTTTTAACCCTCGGATTCCCAACAACCCCCCTCTCCCTTCTCCTTCCTCAAGGGTAAAAACTTTTGGATGGTGCTTTTAGGCGGGTAATTTGGGGTCTGGAAAAGAACGTGGATTTTTGGGTTATGGTTGCCACTGACCAACGTGGCTTTTGCTAAAGAGCTCAGGGAAAAGACATAAATGGCTGCTGCATAGGTTGACGCAGGGTGAAATAAACAGTACAACCATAGAGAGGAGAGCGCTGGTGGTGGGAGAGAAAGGTTGTGCTGTAAAAGTATCGTCGGGCATCAACTTTAATTTGATACTTTTCATATGGAGCATAATTATTAGTGGGGATAATTCTATCTTACTTTTCAGATTATGTTTTCTACCAGGGCTTATATTAGAGCTGGAAAAAACTGATCTGACACGATTACCGATCCGAATCTGACACGAAATTAAGTGGATTTGAGTATAAATTTTCGACCTGTTTAATTAAATGGGTTGACACGTTCAACCTGTTTAAGTAAATGGGTTAGGTTCAGGTCGATATTCTCGACATGAAAAAGTACTTATTTAACCCGTTTAATTAAATGAGTTAAGTAAGTCAGCTCATTTTTTCATTTTTTATCTATCCATTTACTTTTTATTAGATAATTAAGAATATAAAAATTTTTAGAAATTATGAATTATGACGAATTTGAGGAATTTCAAAGAGTAATTATTTAATGTGATATGTAAACTTAATTTTTGACATTGTAATTACATTTTAGTTGAAAATATTAAATGCGTAAATAGTCAATTAAGCGACTGAACTTGACCTGTTTAAGATAAACAGGTTAAGCGGGTCAACCCGTTTAAAAATTAAATGGGTATAGGTCAAGATTTTTTAACCTGTTTAATAACGAGTTAGGCTCAGGTTGAGGAATTCTCAACCCGTTTAAGCTCGACAGGAACACGAACCCGACCCGACACGATCTATTACCCAGCTCTAGTTTATATGTAATTAAGAGAATCTCACATACTTGTATAGCTCAATTGAAACAAAATGGCATTTTCACATGAGAAACGCCGGATCGAATCTCATCATAAAGATCTAGGTATTGTGAGTTTGGTAAATAAGTAATCCCGATTAAGAATTATACATAAAAAATATAACAGAAACAAAAGTATGAATCAGGATACATATGACCTTGTCTTTGAGGTGTTAATATGTTATCGACACATTGTTAACACTTTTAGATATCCCTTTTTTGTGGGACAACCATGTCAAATTCTTTTATCACTATAACTAACAAACTATTAGCAATCTGTCTTCCAAAATTTAATCGTCTTAAAAAAAAAATGTCATCAATTAAGATCAATGATGAGTTATGGTAATTACAGTTTCATACGTTGCTTTGTTTCTCTGTCCTAAGGAATGGTTGATGACAACTTTTGTGTTTCACAACATCTTCATTTGTAGCAACAAATTGATACATATATATATTTTGCAAAAAATAATAAAAAAACTTTGGTGGAAATTTTTTTTGATCTAACTCAACTCAGTTGAGCTCATTTCCGGTTCCAAGTTTACTTTGGATTAGCTATTTTGGATGGTAGTTCATATATAAATTCAGGTCATACAGTTCAAGTCATTTGATTTTGGTCATTCTAGAAGGTCGATATTAGTGAACTGCAATAATTATAAAAAGATGTATTATTTGCTTAGAGCGACTAATAAAATTTTTTAAATGCTATTAGATTTAAATTAATTATTTTTGTCTTCGAGTTTGTGTTTATCAAGATTGAGCTACTATTGGCACATAAAGGATAGAGTTTTTCCATCACAAGTATTCTTATTTATAAGATTGAACTCAAATCCCATGTCTTACTTAAGGGAAACAATTGTTAAATCATCAAATTAGGAATATTCACAATCACTAATCAAATATCGCGTCAAAAAACCGCCATGTTACATTAATATGAATAAAAAGGACAATCTAAAGGTTCATCCGTTTGCCACGAACAAGATAACTATGTTTTATCTACTACAATATGTAGTGAAGGCAAACTACCTTTATATGATGGTTTGGACAAGTTTACGTTCCTATACATGACACATCCTATTACCTGCAAGGGGTATTATTAAGAATTATTATCATATACCTCCCTCCACATTTAAGTAAACCTTATTTATAAACCACAGTTTCTGTAATCATTATTTGAACCCCCTCATTTTAGAATTTGTTATCATATGCAGGAAATTCATTATTATTTAACCACCCTTACATTGGTACTTTTGGAGGGCAAATGATAATAATTTTTAAGTTGAGGGAGGCTAAATAATAATCTCAAAAATTGTGGGTTACAAATATGATTTACCTAAATGTGAAGAGGGGGTATATGATAATAGTTCGTATTATTAAGGTCAACTTTCCTATGTCCAAAGTATAAGTTAGGACTATGAGCTTGATAAACGCTGATCTGATATAAAAAGACTAATTTCAACAATGTATAAGTCAGGACTATGAGCTTGATAAACTTTAGCAGGGTTTATTAATTCAGCCCAAATAATTTAATTATTTGGTTACTTGCAATATTTTGACCAATGGAGCTGATCACTTTATTGTTTTTATTGTTCTTTCTTAGATGTCGAGGTTACATATCTAATGAATCTTTAAAAAAAGAGGAAAATGAGCTTGCGTATTGTGGCCATCACACTTCTGAAACCTCTATTGGAAGCCAATGTTTCATCTTCAACTTGGTTCTATATATTATATTTGACAAGCATAATTCTTGTAAGAACTAGGAAGGGTAGCCTAAACATTTTGCGTCACCTTTTTTTTTTAATATATATATAAAAGGATCCCATTAATTTCCTTTATACAGTGCACAAATACTTTGGTTGCATTTTATGACTGTCATGTACAGGTGCATGTCACGAGCATTTCCCCCAGCTACCTCTCCCTTGAATTTCTGATCTTTTTAGTTATTTTCTTCTTTTTATATGATCGTGAAGAGTCTTTACATGTGTGCCTATCAAAAATATAGTTGATAATGAGAGAACTTTCCCCAATATGTACGTAACTTTTTGAAAATATTTGCTGGGATTATTTCAGTAGGTAACCACATGTTTATTGCGGGGAACAATCTTTCTAATTGTGATAGCCTTAATATTAAACTATTCTACTTAAATGAGTGCATTGAAACCATCATAATGACTTTGCTTTATGCATTTTGAAAATTTAAGAGAAGTGTCAGATCTCTTTGAGGAGGAGATGTTCTCTTTATCTCATATAGGTCATAGGTTGTTTTATAAACCTGAAAGAATCACTGCATATCAATTTTTTGAAGGGCTTTTAAAGCCAACTAATGATCATAAAATTAGTCATAGACTAAATGAGCTACTTTTTGAAGAACAAAAGAAAAAAAAGAGATGAGATTAGTCCTGTAGGATTTTTTTTCCCCCATCATTTTATTGCAACGAAAAAGATGAGATTCATAATTGTCACAACTCAAAATTAATACAGTAATCATGAAGTAGCATGCTTACATATACTTGCTTTCATAATTATGTTCTTCTTGGCTTAATGCTTTCTTTGTATTATATATATATATATATATATATATATATATATATATATATATATATATATATATATATATATATATATATAGATATATATATATATATATATATATATATATTAAAACAAAGCATTCCAAACCTAACATTTGATACATTGCAAGCTCTCACAGCTTCGACATTAATTCCTAACCTAAATACAAGCCTATTAAATAATAATAATAATCCATCATAGTGGGAAATGATTTTTAGACTTTCCTTCCTTTGACAAGTTGATTTTACACACACACATATGCGTATCCATCTGACAAAGGAAAATGTTATATTACTTACCAAAAAATCTCCCCAGAAAGGAGGATATTTACAGCCTAAGAGCACCCAGAACAAACCCCCTCTAGGAGGGTGTTCCTAGCTAAATCTAGGCCTCAGGAGATTCTATACAATATTCTTGCGAATTAACCAAAATTGTTTCGTGATGTATTTTCCTATGTAAACCATTCTTTGTCTCACTTCTACAATGATATCCTCGTTGGACTGCAGGTCTTTCCCCAAAACACTAGCTCATTCCCTAAAACACTAGCTCATTCCTTGGTACATTATAGCAACACTTGCAAAAAATAGCATAGCCTTGTATACTGTGGGCAAATTCCTACTGAGATTTTGCGAAACCTGAAATCAGTGAAATAGGAATAGAAACTGATTCCACACGAATTGAGGCATTTCTACTTGTTGAGGTCAGCAATTGGAGGCACGCACTGATCAGTTTCATCTGTAGCTTTTTGGTTCACATTCACAATGGTTTCTTCTTTCTTCCCGGTTGAGGTATATGTTGAGGGTTTCTAGCGACCCAAACCCTTTTGTTGCTTTATAAATTTTGAGTATTATCTTAATCTCGCTTTCAATCTTGCTTAAACTAGGGCTACTCCAGTAGTTGAAATCCAAACCAGGTAGTTGGATTCAGATGGGAAGTTGGGTAATAGCCTCCCTATGAATTATTAAATTAGGACTCCATGCCTTGGGAACCAAAGGTTTCTTATCGGGAAAAAAAAAGGGGAAAAAAAACTTCTGTTGAAGTACCGAATCCCTATTGGTAACGATGTCAAATCACACAAGGAAAACACCATGTGGCAGGGAGCAAACTTGTGAGACAGTATACAATATACAATACAAAAACATTGGATCTTATGAGATAAATTGTTTCCAAGCATTCTGAGGGCAACCTTTTCTTTCTTTTTTTTTTTTTTTAATGATTGACAGAGTGAGCTGAAAGGGACAGAGTTCAAAGGAGAAGTGAGGAATTGGTTACTGTCATATTTACCCCGAGTACAATAAATCAATAGTATTCAAGAATCATTTCAATCAAAACTTTAAGTTGATCGTTGAAGACCTAGGATAGGTAATATACTCTTAACACATCCCTTCATGTGATTGTCCTTTGGATTTGAAACTTGAATGCTATAAAAGCTTCATATATTATGAAGTACATTAATATAAGCGTTGCTGAAGTTTGAACTTGAAACCTCTCGCTTATGAAAGCTTTGGTATCATATTTAATAGCCAACTCAACAAAACATTTCAGTTGATCATTGAAGGTCCAAGATAGGCTATATACTCTAACATATATGCATTTACTTTGAATTGAACTGAATATAATCAATCAATTAATTAGTTTTGATCTTTTATTTATTGTGCATGTTCATTTTAACGATTAAGCAAAAAAAGGTAAGGAGTGACAAAGCGCTATATAAAGGAGCACTAATGAGTTATGTAAAGGAACTGGAAGCAACAGTAAACATAGTTGTAAACGATGGGAAGCCAGAAGCAATATAATAATGCTAGTAAATTCTAAAACGAATTCTTCCCTTATAATTAAATAAGTTGAGAACGTCTAAAAGCTAGCGTTTGGTATTTATCAAATGGTGAAACCAATAGGCCTCTAATAGGGGTGTGCCAAGCCGAGTCCAAATTCGAATCCGAATCCAACATGATCAAATCAAGAACAAGTGAAACTTTAATTGAGTTGAGCCTAAGTTTCCACGATGAACTTTTTAAATTTTATAATTCAAATTTTTATACAACTTCACTTAAAAATTATCGAATAATCTCAACTTTAAAATACAACTCCTCTTACCCAAAGATCATCATTGTTAAAGAGGGCTCATGCCAGATGAATCACAGACGCTAGAAAACCGTTGTTTGAGTTGTAAAACAAACATGTCAATCCCATCCCATCAAGTTAATTGATTGACCCATCAAATGCTGAAAGCCATTATAACCTAAAAAGAGTCAGAGCATGCAGTTGCCATGCAGTAATAGTCATTATGAATAACAACTAAAAACTGATTGATTTAACAACGTCATGTTCAGTTCAATTCATCATCTAAAGTTTCAGCCTTCACTCACTCACTCATCACAGTCGATCTGCCATCATTATCTTTTTGGAGAGAGAAATTAACAGCGACTTGATGTGAATGTAACGGAGAGTATGAAGTATGAACAGAGAGAGGGCAGAATGCAATCCGACCAGTGACTCACCCACCAAAGCAAATGCTGGGTTGCGACTTTGCCACCCAGTTTGCTTCCCTAGGATTTTTACAGAAAATTTAATTAGTATTAATTACCCAATAAGGGTATGTTCTTTTAGTTGGAAATAGGGGTTATATAAAAAAAGAGTGAAATTGATTGAAGCGAGTTGAAGTAGATATTTTTTTGTTGAAGTAGATTGCAGTGGGTTGACGTGGGTTGAAATTGGTATATTTTTATATGAATGGTAGAAGTTGGTCAAAATAGTGGGTTAAAGTTGGTTGAACGAGTTGAAGTGGATTGAAATTGGTTGAAGTTAATTGAAATTGGTATTCTTTTATTAAAATTTGTGAAGTAGGTTGAAGTGGATAAATTGGGATTTAGTAATGAAAAAAACAGGCCTAATTCAATTAGTCCTCCTTGGTAAATTAAACTATGGCTGCTGTTCACTTTAATCTAAATTTTCAGAAACTTTTAATTACTCTTGATAGTGAAGCATGACTGAATTTATAAAATCAAAAATAAATTAAGTCAATTGTAGCCCTTCAATGGCTGCCTATGCATGGTTCTCCAAAAAAAAGGAAAAAGATAAATGGCTTCATATGATTAAAAAGTAGCGTGGAGACACAAGCGCACTTTGCCAACCAATAGCTTTAATTTGTCTCAAAGAAAATAATTTTGTAGACAAAGTGTGCTTTTTGAAAGTATTTTTTCCGAAAATAAATAAGATTAAATTATAGTTGGTTTGATCAATGTTCAGCCAAATACTAAAGAAAATGCATTCTTATAGAATGTAAATTACTAAAACAGAAACCAAATAAGTTTAATTTAGTTGAGTTTACAAAATTAGGTTTTAGTTCAGTTCAATTAAATTTAAAAAAAAACAAGTTCAATTCAATAAAAATTTCAATTAGATTTAGCAAAGTTAGGTTCAATATTCAAAAAATAAGTTTAGTTCAACAAAAATAAATTTAATTCAATTTAATATAAATAAGTATCACTTAACTCAAAAATAAGTTCTTTTCATTCTCACCAATGGAGTCAAATAATCCTTATACCGGATATTATTGGAGGAACTTTGAAAACAGGTTCTGCTAAAAATTCTCAATATTCCGATGGATTTTCTGACGGATATTTCGACCAAAAATGTTCGTCGGAATAACCGGGGTCGGGAAGAGGTTCCGACGGAAAATTTTGTTTCGTCGGAACAATTCCGACGGAACGAGGTGACTGTCGGAGGCCTCTTCCGACGGACCTCCGACGGAAATTCATGTGTCCGACGGAACTATTCCATCGGATGCGTTGGGTTTTTTTTTGAAAAAATTTTCCGGAAAAAAATTTAAAAAACTCAGGAATTTCGTCGGAGTTTGGCAGTATTCTGTCGTAATTTCGTCGGAAGTCGTCAGCAATTCCTTCGAAATTTTTACAATTTATTTTAAAAAATAAAAAATATAGTACCGAACTATAAAAGCATTTTGCAATGTATCTAATACACAATAAATTCTCATCGTTGATGTTAAATTGATATTAGCATTAAGTTATGCTCCACTAATAAAAAGTTATACTCTTTAACAAAAAAGTAAAAAATTGAGAACAAATTATCATCGTAACAAACTCACGTCAATGTAACAAACTAACTATATAAACTATTGAATTTATATAATTACATGCAAATTAATTATATAAATGATTAAATTCAACATATATACTTAATTAATTATAAATTTCTACAAATTACACAAGAGAAAATCTTCTCAAAAAACGAATGACGGTGAGAGGAGGTGATGGCGGTGGGGTGATGGCAAGCGGTGGTGCTCCCTCTGTCTCTATCTCTCTCTATTTTACGAAATGAGTAATGAAAAATGAAGTGTAGGGCAAGTTTTATAAGAGAATTTCCGATGGAATATGCCGTCGAAATATTTCAAAAATTTTAAATTTTCCCGCCATTCAACTCGGTGTTAAAAAAATTTTTGAATTTTTTATTTTCGACGGAATATTCCATCGGAAATTCCATCAGAACCAAAATTCCGTCAGAATATTCAAAAAAAAATTTTATTTTCCCTCTATTCAATTTGGGGTAAAAAAAAATTCCTTCTGAAAATTTTTTTATTTTTCGTCGGAATAAGCCGAATTTTTAGTAGTTTAAGGTCTAGTTAGAAAAGTGATATTTTTCTAAATTCTAAATTGGTTTTTTGCTAACTTTTTCTAAAAAAGAAACTCAACAGCTATTCAACTTGAATAAGTTTATCTCATCGAAAAAGACTAAAATTAGTTATTTTAAAATTTAAAAATATTAAGATATTAACAAGCACATCCACCTGCACTAGCCATTCATGGGATCATAATCCTTTTTTTATTTTGATAGTTAATAGAACCTGTCAAAAACAAATTATGCGACTAGTACATATGAATACACTGCACCCCCAAATACTAGTCATGGCAGACAATTTACTTACAAAAATACACTCGTAAGCATAAACAGACCATGACCCTTACAAACTCAAATCAAACCTGTCAAAAACATTAGGTTATTAAGAATGGAGAATACAGATGGACAACAACCTTCAACGTACCCTAATTTCTTATGTTTCACCTTTTTTCCTAATTATTTAGCAGATAAAATTTAAAATAAATGTCATAAAATAAATACAAGCAATACAAGAAAATAGTTGCTCACCTTTGTCTTTGGGATTTCTTGTTTTCTGTCTTCTATTATACTAAAAAAATCTATTGGACAAATAGTTATTAGCTGTTAGCTGTTTGAATTAGCTGTTTATATTATCTGTTTAAGTTAATTATTTGTAGAAAAATTATTTGATGAAGTTGGCTATTTCTAAGATAGATGTTTGAAAAAATTCCATTTATATCCTTATGTTTAAATTAATTTTTAATAGAATATATTTTTTTTATTATTGATCATATTATTTTCTTTTAAAAATAATTAAATTTGTGTCATATGCATAAATTAACTTCATTTATGATCACCCAAAAAAAAAAAAATCATTGATAATACTTTATTTTCTTAGTAAGTCTACAAAACTTAAATTCATCGTTTATCTTATATTATTTTCAATTTGTACTTATATAAATGATGTCAACGTTTTATAACACTATTTTGTTATTGATTAGGTTTTTTTGAGTTATGAATTAAAATTACAATTCATAAGAATTTCTAATAGCTTTATCTTCATTAGATTCAATTCATATAAAACATAGTATCAAATGTTATAATTTTGCATCAATCCAAAGCTCATTGACTACATAATCGAAAAGCGGTTTGAATAATCTAAGTATAAATATCAAACATTTATAAAATTGCATAGTGAGATAACCAAATAAGTTTGATATAACATACTAATAGAATTAGAAAATTTACACACAAAAGTACACAAATTGGCTAAAAAAATGCAAACAACATGCGAAAGAGATAATGTAACGTCAATTGTTTGTTTTTGTCCCAACAAAAAATAAAGCAAAAACATTTACTCTTGTAATCTTGGAGATCTAAATAGGTTCAAATCATATAAACAATATCATACAAATATAATTTAATGACAAATGCAGTGCAATTTTTTGAAACTCTTAGGTAAATGTATTATTTTCTTATTGCCCCCCCCCCCCCCTTCTCTCTAACCACAAAGTTTTTCTTTTTTGGGAATAGTTAAGTCACTAGCTAGTGACAAGTGATTTCTTGTCTGCCCTTTTTCATTCAATAGGAATTAGGTAGCTTTACTTTCAACCCTTACCTTTGTTCTTTTATATATATAATATATACAGAGTCCCACAAAATTGTTTTAACCTACCTTCTTCATTCATCTTCATCATCATCTTCTTCCTGTTTAGTCCTTCACCCATTTCTCCTGTTTTTCTCCCTCTTCTTAACTTTTTCTCCCTTTCCCTACCGTCCCTTTCCCTTGTTCTTCTCTTCCTCTCTCTGTCTCTCTCTCTCTCTCTCTCTCTCTCTCTTTCTATTTCTCTCTCTAGCCAATCTTACATATTAATTTAACTATCTTTCATCATGTCTGATCCTTACTTTAATCATCATCATCATCACTATCCTTCTGGATTCTTCAACTCCTCTAATTACTCCGACTTCAATCACTTCATCCCTAACCATTCCTCCAATATTGCTAATAATAATAATAATAATCCCTATGACTTCAATTTCTTCTTCTCATCCAACAGGTTTACTAATAACCCTTCCAATGATGATTATCTTCATAACTATGGTTACTATTCATCACAATCAACACCTTCCCCTCCTCTGAAGGAAGCCCTCCCCCTTCTTAGCTTAAGCCCAGCTAGGATTAACCTTAATCTTAACGTTAACGAACAAGAGCCGGAGCCAGAGGGGTTATCCTCTACCAGTGCCCCCATGGCAGTTGACAAGTTCCTCATCAAGGATGCAAAACACCTTGATCATGATGGTGATCATCAAGGTGTTCGTGATGGTGATGATGGGGATGTGACTGTGGCTCTCCATTTGGGGTTACCAAGTTGCAGTGCAGCTGATCTGCTCTCTTCGCTCTCCTCCTCCTCTGCTACCACAGATCATCATATGATGAATCATAATAGTAATCAGATGGCTAGGGATGGATCAGAGGAAGTGACAGTGGCATCAAGCTATGGATCAAACGGTGGGTATTGCAGCACCATAGGAGGTGCAGTGAACAAGGGGCAGTACTGGATCCCTACCCCTGCGCAGATTTTGATTGGTCCAACACAGTTCTCTTGCCCTCTTTGCTTCAGGACCTTCAACAGATACAACAACATGCAGGTACTTTTTTTTTTTAATTAAAAAAATTCTCATAATATGTTATTAATGCTAAAATAAGATTTTGAACAGAGGACGCACCAAAAAGTCTAAATTCTTAGTCAATGACTCCCATATTTTTCTTAGGTCTTAGGTATTATTGAGTAAAGTACAGTGTTAAAAAATATTTGTTTCCATTTAAAGCAGGGATATTAAACAGGCCGATGAAGACCGGTCTCAAGTTGAAGTCCACTCACAAGAATAAATTAACAAATTAAGCAATACTAGAGTTCTTTTTTTTTTTTTGGGATAATGCTTGGCTTGGATATATTCAAACTTCCACTTTTTCTAATATATGTGATCATCCATTGTTGCAAATATAGTAGCTTAGTCAGAAAATAATTTCATATATCGTCAGATAGATAAATGTTATTTTTATCGCTCAACATTTGAAATTATTACTTGACTTCCTCACCTTGTATTTAATTTTCATATAAGATTATTTTTCAATTGAAAATGTATTGAGTTAAATAATAATAACTTTTTGATGAATCAAAACGACAACCTAGGTGAAGGGGTGAAATAAAATTTTCGTAAGGTAAGGGATAAAATGACACTAATCTGTCGAAGAATAGATATGAATACCTCATAATAGTCGGCTTATTGACCTTAAAAAAAAAGGAAAGAAAAGAAAGAATTTACTAGTAAGTTTGATGGGGTTTCTGTTATAAGTTGTTCATTTTTCTCTTTAATTCCTTGTTTTTATTCTTTGAATAATTGGATCAATTTTTTACTTGGATTTTTTTGTCCCTTTTCTTTTTTATTAGCTTCCTAGGTCTTATTCAGGGTTTATTTAGGCTTTAATTCTTCTTTTTGATACACTTTAAAATTTTATGATTGATTTTATTCACGATGTGAGGTTATATAGGGATTTGAGAACAAATAATCATCTCTGCTAGTTTAGCTAGCTAGCCCCCCTGGTGAGAGCCCCTGGTTCAACTGATGAGAGCAACATCTGTACCCCTCTTTCTCTTTGTACTTTTTGTTGATTGAACAAGACATGATGGCAATATGCCCTGTAAATTTGGTCGTTTCCTGGCTTCTGTACTTTAAAGTTTGCGTTCGAGTCTCCCTCATTGAATTTTGTGCAATAAAATTTACCCATTTTCTTTTTTCTAATTTTTCCTACAAATATCATTATTATAAACTCTCTGAAGTAGAAATACTTAAAGAAATAAGACTTCTTATATTTTAATTTTATTAAATTCAATAAAAATGAGATCTATATTAAAAGTTGTTATTATTGTTAAAAGAAAAACTCAGTAATTTCTAAAAGAGCTTAGATCTTATGCATACCTTTATAGCTTTGAAGGGAATCTGCAAGAAAATTGCACTAGGTATATCTTTAGTACACTTGTTCCTATGGAACCTTTTTTTTGGGGGGGGGGGGAGATGATCCTTGTTTAGGGAACTAATTATCCTCTTTCCCTTATAACTGATTACTCTTTTCAATATCCACTTCATAGTTCAGAAATCTCTTTCTGGGTTAATACACAACCAATGATACTCTTTTCAAAGTATTTGATGACCAATATAAATATGCCTTCCTATGTCTTTTCCATTTGGAAAAAAAAAAAGAGAAAAAGATCGAAAGCCTTTAATTTATTTCAGATACAAACGCTCTCCGTCTAATCGCATGAATGCTTTTTATTCATTATTAACATATTAAAGAAAATATTTTACTTCGAGAATTTTTGGAATGGAAAAAAAGCGAGATTATTTTTTGAAGCATAACAAAGGGGGGAGTTATTTTATTTAACATTCTGAAAAATGCAACTAAACAGGAGTACGCTCGTTCCTCATGGCGAGTAGATTTTGAAGGTATCATGCAAAGTTCATGCATAATCGAAATTTGTGGAATATAATATATATGTGTGCAATCTTTAGGCTCCTCTTGTCAATTCTTTCCAACGTGATCAAGTATCCGGAATCAACTCTGTGGTGAATGAATCTTTTTTTTGAAAAAAAAGGGAAGAAAAATGATGCCTTTTATAGTGAAATGGAACCAACACAGGTTAGTTCAAGTGGTTTGACACTTGTTCCCTTTAAGCAAGGTTTCAGTTTCAAGTCTTGTAAATAAAGAAAATCTGTAATAGACTTAAACAAGGTTTCGGTTTCGAGTCATGTGAATAGAGAAAATCTGTGATGGGAAAACTCTACCCCTTATTAGATCAATAGTAACTCGACTCTAGTAAAATAGAGGATTCAAGGCGTAAAAAAAAGTAGAATGAAAAGTTTTATGCTTTGCTTTCTGAAAGGACCTTTGGATGGAAAAGATGTAGGGATTGACCTCCATTAATTGACCTCATTAGTTTTACTTATAATAGTAATAGCTTCAACTTCGGGTTCATTGTTGTTAGCTCTAATATAGGCATCTCTCCCTCCTCCTTTTCTCCCACCCTTTTTACATTGAATTGAAAGGAATTTTAATAGTCTCCAACAAGTTCTAAAAAGGTAAACAAAAGACGACAAAATTAAGATTAAGTTTGGTTAAGTAGTTCAAAAGAATAACTTCGAAAACTAAAAAAGCCGTAAATGTGTAACAACCAAAAATTAGCATCTACTAGATTTTGTATTTCCTATCCAAATCATATTATTTCTTTGTGGGACATAGAGTAGGCGCCTCTCTTTTTTTAGTTCAAATTGAGACACAAAGGTTGATGAAGACGTCTAGACCTACAAATTCGAGTGCTAACCTTCTGAATACTTTAGATATCTAAGAAGCTTTCAGTTAGTATTGTTATTTTGAGGACTGAGTGTTTGGCTTTTGGTGTTTGTAGCTAAGATCTATTAGGACTTGTTTCTTGGTGATCATCCGTTAACTGTTTATGGTTTTCCATTTATGGAGTTGTCTTCTAAGCTTCATGGTTTAGTTTTAGATGTTTGTAGGCGTGATTGAATTCTGAAACCGCGTTTTCGCGTGTGGCTGATTCTATCTGTAATGTCACCTTCTTGGCTTTTGATTTGTTCTTGTGCTAGCTTTACATCTCATGTTTATTTCTTTGGTTGTTTTCAGATGCATATGTGGGGGCATGGATCGCAGTACAGAAAAGGGCCGGAGTCTCTCCGCGGCACCCAACCAACAGCCATGCTAAGGCTTCCTTGCTACTGCTGCGCCCCAGGGTGTAGGAACAACATCGACCACCCGAGGGCGAAGCCATTGAAGGATTTCCGGACCCTCCAAACCCATTACAAAAGGAAGCATGGGATAAAGCCCTTTGCATGTAGGAAATGTGGGAAACCCTTTGCTGTCAAAGGGGATTGGAGAACTCATGAGAAAAATTGTGGCAAGTTATGGTATTGTACTTGTGGCTCTGATTTCAAGCACAAGAGGTCCCTTAAGGATCATATCAAGTCCTTTGGCCATGGCCATGCTGCCTATGGCATCGATGATGTCTGCTTCGAGGAGGAGGAGGATGAGCCTGCTTCTGAGATCGAGCAAGATAACGATTTGAATCAATTAGGGGAGATATAGAGGTTGACATGTTAGGGTTTGAGGATTGAAGTTGGGATTAAGCTCATCAACTTTTGGTTTTTAAGGTTTATATCATATGCATGTACGTATATCGCATGGTTTTTCCTTTGAGAGTAAAGGCACCAATACCATGCACGCACTAGAAAGCTTAGTTAGGTAGGAGTCAGTGCGACTTGACCTTTGTTTTGGGTAACTAGGGTATCTCATCTTCTTTTAGCTAGTAGAAAACTAGATAGATCAAATTATCATGATTATCTCTTGTTATCGTTGCTCTCATCATGCCAATGAGAAAGCCTAACCCTCAAAAATGGTGTCAAGTACATTTAAGAATTATAAAGTTATATAATTATGTGCATTTTTTGCGACATGATAATTAAACAGGGTTCATCTCATCATTTATGAAAGGGAGTTGAAGATAAAAATACTTATGAAAGGAGCAAGATAAAGGAGGAAGAGTGATTCCGTGTCAAACGATAAGTGAAATTTATTTGCTTTGCATCTTTTCAATAGGTGTGCAAATAAGACTAATACCAGTCAGTAAATTATCTACACCCTTTGCAAGTGAATTTGTTGGTAAGTTCACCTAAGAATAAGTGTTTACACCCCCTCCTCACGAGGACTATTTGTAATGCCCTTGTCCCATGGTAAGAGCATTACATCGTCAAAGATCCTTTGAAAGGACTCTGAAAGTTAAATATAAGACAAATCTTCTATAATAGCGAATACTTTTTTTAAAAAACAAAGAGCTTCATACTCTAACTGTGAAGTCCAAAAGAACTAGACCTTAGGCCCTCACGGTCTTATACTACAAAGGGGTCCTCATGACACTAATCACAAGCAACATAACAAAATATATGAGTCTTGATGGAAGGCTACCGAGGCTGATTCAGAGCATCAAACTATATGCACAAAAATATTACAATTTACTAATATTACATTACATTCCAATTACATAACGAAAATGTATGCAAGTTACAAAAGATACACCTTCAAATCCCAGCATCGGCCTCCAAAATAAAAAAACACCCCTTGCCACCTACCTCAAACTTATTGAGAATCTGAAAGGGAAAATTTTGGAAGGTGGTGAGCAACCACAGTTTAGTGGGAGTTCTTTCCTCCTAAAACTAAAATAGTTTTTACACACAACATGTCATAGTACCAATAGTAGTATTAATAGTAATATTATCACAAATATATAAATCCTTCATCATAAACCTTTCTTGCCGGAGCATAAGTAATGCATGATTAAAATTTCAATAAACAGCACAATTAGGCTTGAGAAGTTAAAAGAAGGGAAATATGCACATTTTTCACATGAATAAACTTTTTCTCACAATCCAAACTCTCTCTGGACTAGAAACTTATTAAGTACATACTATTCACCAAAGTCAATTCTCGTGCAAGTGAAAGTGAGATTGGAAATGACTTTGACTAACAGAGTGCCTACCCGGGAGGACTAACGTCTAAGTGATGGGAAAACTTATACCATCGTCCGGGTAAAACACTGCCACTTTTTTGAGTAAAAAACTGCTGCTTTGTGGAATCTGTCACTGCGAAATCTGCCGTTAGGTGAAAATTTAGACTTTAGTCAGAATCTGCCCACAAATCCCCACTTTGAACATATATAGCGGCTCGTCCCTTTAGATGTTAATTTACTTAAGTCCGATACCCAAAAATCAAATTTAGTGGCTTTGCAACCTAAAAGTGTGTATGCTCTTTGGTAACAAACTAAGGCCATTTCGTACGATGCCATGTGCAAATCTTAATAATTTTCATTCACTAATTTTCTTAACCCAATTAAAAGGATATTTGGGACCCATAGAAATAATCTTTCAACTATGGCCCCCTTTTTTATGAACAATGCGTGCTAAATGATTATTTTAAGGTCATACTAAATATTATATAAAATACTACTTGTTCAAGTATCCCAACTTGGCCTTATAGTCTTTCTCTCCCTTTTTTTTCTTTTAAAAACTTGGGATTCTGTTCCCAATTTTTTTTTTAAGGCATAATATTATACTACCACCACATCAAGAGTATACACATGATTTTATCAAAATGCTAAACTATCATTTTCTTTGCACATATTTAACTAATTTTGAAGAGTATACTTTAACTATTTAATTCATCTAAGAAGACCATGCCAAACCGCACTAACTCAATCAACTTCTAAAACATCTCCTAACATCATAATCCACACAAGAATCAATTACAAAAGTCATACTATGACATATAACTCAACAATCCTTCATGTATTTTTTTTTTTTTTTTTTGGGACATTGCAAGATTATAATCTATATGTCTAGTAAGAAAAGTAAGTAACTTCATCATTCTAATTCATCAACTATAACATCATGTCAAGACTACTTTTTCACAACCATTAACTCAAATGTTTACTAATACCACCATTTATACAAGATAACTTAGGGAAAACAACTTTAAAGAATATATCTCAACAATCATGACATATATCTTAGTAAGACATGGCATACACAACTTAAAATACCACTCTTAAAATAAACTAAATATGCAAAGAAACACTCTAACTCTTGTAAATCAATAGCATAATCATACATCATAATAGAATATTTTAACTTTAAAAACTAATTTTTATATAAGGGATTAAGATAATCCACACCAAGTAACTTCTTAATCTCCTTTTAGCCCCTTGATCTTTAGGAAAAATCCAAAGTAATTTTGTTGAGTAGAATTACCACTTAGCACTCTCTTCTTTCTCTCTCTAATTTTCTTACTTGGTAAAGTAGTGAATACTGGAAGAAAGGTAAAAAGAAGAGTATAAAAGCAACAAAAAAAAAAAAAAACTCCTACCCTCCCTTTTTGACTTACAATAGCCAGCCACCCCCACCCCTCTTCATCATCAATTTTTTTTTTTTTTTTTTTTTTGGTGAGAGAGTGTCCTTCTTACTTGTCCAAATGGGGAAAAAGAGTAGGGCATGGAGTAGGCTAAAATAGGTATATGGATGGGGATGGGTAAGCCATACCCTATGGTTGGTAGCCTATGCTTCCCCTAAAAAAAATAACAAATATTAGTTA
The DNA here is from genome assembly GCA_029747015.1 of Carnegiea gigantea. Taxonomy (NCBI): domain Eukaryota; kingdom Viridiplantae; phylum Streptophyta; class Magnoliopsida; order Caryophyllales; family Cactaceae; genus Carnegiea; species Carnegiea gigantea. Next base: position 2,913,339 of record JAKOGI010000004.1, on the reverse strand, counting down.
ATTAGTAGAATTTTTATTAAGCAAATTTGATTAACAAATATTATTCCTAATCCTCACATTTTCTCTCCCCCTTAAAAGAAGGTTCGTACTCGAAACTTACATACCTATTTTAAAAAGGTTAGGATACTTCTCTCACATCTCATGCTCTATTTCCCATGTCGCCTCTGCGACTTTGTGATGCTTCCATAGGAATTTGACATAAGGAATTGTCTTTGTCCTTAGCTGACGCTCCTGTCATTCGAGTATCCGAATCGGTTCTTCAGGAAAGCTAAGGTCACTTCTAATCTCTATCGGTTCATACTCAATGATGTGATCAGGATCCGAGATGTACTTTCTCATATTTGACACGTGAAACACCTCATGTATCCCTTGCAAAGAATGAGGGAGTGCTATTCTATATTCTACGGGACCTATTCTCTCGATTATCTGAAATAGTCCTATGTATTTGGGATTAAGTTTCCCTCTTTGGCCGAATTGAACACTCCCTTTAAGCGTGAATATCTTAATGAAGACACGGTCTCCTTCTTCGAATTCTAGGGGTCTTTTCTTTAAGTCTGCATAGCTCTTTTGTCTGCTTTGGGCTGCTCGAAGTCTTTCTTTTATAATCTTGACCTTGTCAGCCACTTAATCAATCAATTTGACCTTTGAGATTTTTCTTTCCCCAACTTCGTGTCCACAAAAAGGTAATCTACAACATCATCCGTAGAATGCCTCGTATGGTGCCATTCTAATGCTTTCTTGGTAGCTATTATTGTATGCAAATTCAATGAGCAGTAAGTAGCGATCATAGCTTCCCTTGAAGTCCAAAACACATGCTCGTAACATATCCTCCATTGTTTGGATAGTTCTCTCGGTCTATCCGTCGGTTTGAGGATTGAGTTTTGTTCTCATGACCTCCTGAAAGCGTCTCCAAAACTTTGACATGAACTTGAAATCACGATCCGAGATGGTACTTAATGGTACGTGCACCATGAAGTCGAATAATTTCTTGTATGTATAGTTCTGCTAACTTCTCTAAGGTATAGGTGATCTTGACCGCTAGAAAGTGAGCGGATTTAGTCAACCTATCAATGATTACCCACACCGAGTCATGTTATTTCACTGTTCTCGGTAGACCTGTGACAAAATCTATGTTTATGTGTTCCCATTTCTATTCGGGAATCGGTAAATGTTGGAGAAGTCCTCCTGGAGCCTTCACACGTTGGCATGTGAGGCACTGGGACACAACTTTAGCCACATCTATTTTCATTCCACTCCACCAATAATTTTCCTTAAGCTCATGGTATATCTTAGTACCACCAAGGTGATTGACATATATTGAGTGGTGTGCTTCACGAAGCAGATCCTTTCTGATTTCTTCCACATTAGGTACGCATAATTTCCCTTTGAACCAGAGCACACCATTAACTAGCTCAAAATCTTTTATCCTCTCCTTCTCTACACTTTCCTTAAGTTTTACCAATTCTGGATCCTAAAATTGGGTGTTTTTTATTTTCTCAACAAGCAGAGAGGTAATTTGTACGGCAGCTATCATGCTTGCTTTTGAAGCAACACCACTTCCTTCTGTAAATCCTTCAAGTCCTTCAACAACCTCTTATTCGAGGTAAAGAGGCATGCCATAGAGCCAATTGACTTTCGACTAAGGGCATCTGCTACCATGTTTGCCTTCCCAGGCTGGTAGTGAATTTTTAAGTTGTAGTCCTTTATTAGCTCTAACCACCGTCTTTGCCTTATATTCAACTCCTTTTGAGTGAACAAGTATTTAAGGCTCTTATGATCTGTGTAGATCTCACATTTGGCGCCATAAAGATAGTGCCTTCATATTTTTTGTGCAAATACCACTGTGACTAACTCTAAGTCATGTGTTGGATAGTTCTCTTCGTATGGCTTGAGTTGTCGTGACGCATAGGTGATGGCTTTTCCATTTTGCATAAGCACATATCTGAGTCCCTTCTTAGATGCATCATTGTAAATGACGAACCCTTCACCGCCATCGGGCATTGCTAGGACAGGTGCAATGACTAGTTTTGTTTTCAATTCCTAGAAAATTCTTTCACATTTGTCCGACCATTCAAATTTGATGCTTTCTCGAATAAGTCTTGTGATTGGCAAAGAAATTTTGGAGAAACCTTCAATGAACCTTCTATAGTAGTCGGCCATTCCTAAGAAGTTTCACACCTCAAATACATTGATTGGTCTTGGCCAGTTCACTACAGCCTCTATTTTCATCTGGTCAACCAAAATACCCTCCTTTTAAATTACATGACCAAGGAAATTGACCTTATCGAGCATGAATTCACACTTTTTGAGTTTAGCGTATAATTGATGCTCTTTAAGGGTTTCCAAGACAATTCAAATATGCTTGCCGTGTTCCTTTTCACTCTTTGAATAGATCAAGATGTCGTAATGAAAACTACAACAAACTTATCTAGATACGGCCTAAAAACTCGATTCATGAGATCTATAAATATTGTGAAGGCATTAGTAAGACCAAAGGGTAATACAAGGAATTCATAATGGCCATATCGAGTCCTAAATACTGTCTTAGGAACATCTTCCGGCTTGATTTTCAGCTGGTGGTACCCTGTTTTAAGTCAATCTTAGAAAAAACAGCAGAGCTTACAAATTGGTCGAACAAATCCTCTATTCTTGGAAGTGGGTACTTGTTCTTGATTGTCACTTTATTAAGCTCCCGGTAATCAATGCATAGTCAGAGACTACCATCTTTTTTCTTCACAAATAGAACCGGGGCTCCCCACGGTGAAACACTTGACCTCAGCTAACTCAACTAGTGTCATTCGATATGGTGCTTTAGAGATCAGTGTAGTCCCGGGTACGAGATCAACTGTAAACTCTATCTCACAATCAGGTGGTAGTCCTGGGACTTCGGCAAACACTTCTGAAAACTCACAAGCAATAAGCATTGCATCGCATTTGGGCTCCTCGGGGTTAATTTGTTGGACTGCGCATAGGTAGCCTTGGCATCCTTTTCTTAGAAATTTGCACGCTTGCATCGTGGAAATGATTAGAGTTGGATTTTGTATTCCATTCCCATGATAAGCTAATTCTTCACCATCTAGCGGCTTGATGAAAACTTCCTTTTTATGGAAATCGACTGAGACCCAATGCCTAACTAACTAGTCCATCTGTAGTATTATGTCGAAATCCTTCACTTCCAAACGAACTAGATTAGCGGGAAACTTTATTTCGTTAATTATGATCAGACAATCTTTAAGCATGACATTAGAGGTGACAGCTAGTCCGACAGGAGTAGAAACATATAACTCATAGTCCATTTCCACAGGTACACACGACAATTGAGAAGCCACCTTTGGGGTCACAAAAAAGTGTGTAGCTCCCGGATCAAACAAGGCATGAACATAAATATTCTCTAATAGTGTACCTGAGATCACAACATTATGGTCTTTCTCCTCTGCAGTCATGGAAAAAACCCAAGCTTGATTCTGAGGCTTCTTATCCCGTCCCCCGTAATTAGATCGCAGACCCCTAGCTTGGATCAAAGCTACCGATATTGGTGGATGAGCTCCTGCTCCTCCCTGTGCTCATTAAGCCGCTGGATAAATCTTAGGGCATTGGGCGATCATATGCCCCATTTCACCACACCTAAAGCACGCCCCAGTGGGGAAGTTACATGTGCTATGGTGGTGCCTCTTGCACTTATGACAGTAGGGTTTGCCTTGACTTCCTTCATCATTGTTCTTAAAAGGAAAAGGCTTCTGGTTAAAGCGTCCACCTTGGGAGTTTCCCACTCCCGTCTTTCTCTTACCCTACATCCGAGCTTTGTACTCAGCATCTGCTTATTTATTCACCCTTTGTACCTTCACAGCCCACTGATACATATCTTGAAAGCTAATGAACGTGATAGCTGCAAACTTGCCCTTGATGCTATGGTCAAGCCCGTGCTCAAATTTATTCATTATGGCCTGTTTTATTGCCAGTTGAGTTGGAGCGAACCAACTAAGTTCATTGAACTTAGCTATGTACTCCTTGACCGATATGGTTTTTCCTTGCTTAAAATGAAGGAACTCTTGTTCCTTAGCCCACTTCACATCATTAGATTAATACTTTTCATCTAATAAGTCCCTGAACTGCTGCCATGTTAGTTGAGGTTGTCCAACTTGGGTTTTGACGGTAGCCCACCAAAAGTTTACTTCCTTCTCAAATTGGTGGGAAGCCAATCGTACCTTAAATTGTGGTGGGCATTTCATCACTTCAAGCAAGTCTTCGATCTTACGAATCCAATCCTCATAAACTAGAGGATCAGGACCTCCCTTAAATATTGGTGGCTTTAGTTTTCGAAAGTTGCATAATACTTCCACAGCAGTTATTCATAGAAGTATGACCCGCGGAGGCATCTATCGAGAATTAGGTCACCGTAATTAATTAGTAATTGTCCGATATCACGCTCTCTCATTAGAACTTTTATAAAAATATATGTAATTTTGGGTATTATTAATCCTATTACCAACTTAATAACAGGGGTCTCATTGCTAATAGTTCCAAATAAGCATATATTGCATGATACTTACAAGTAGTCATAACCAGTTGCACAAAATAACAAGAAGCTAAAACACATTTCACTTCTTACATTCCTTCTAAAATATTTACAACTCATAAGCCAAGTGTATATAGTAATGGATCATATAGTTCATTCACATTCTAGGTGCAAAATTTGTGAGTTCATGGTTTCCAATTAGCCAAGTAGGTGCTGACAAGCACTTCCTAACCTTAACATTCTAATAGTTAGTGAATATACATAATAAGATGATCATACAAGCTCAAGGTACTACATAAAAGTGAGGAAGGTAAGTAGCTAATCCTCCTCAGAACCATCATCATCCCTAGGGTACTCTTCTGAGTCAGCATGACTCTTAGAGTCGCTCATCTTGGGGTCATCATTAGGATCCCATTCAAGCTCAAAGTCTCCCTCAGAGTCATCCTCATCAAACCACTTGAGCTCCCAAGCAGCGAACTCTCCCAACTCTTCATCATCGAATTCCCCCTCCAAATTCATCATCTGTAGCCTCAGAATCAGAGATGTCATCTAAGGCATAAAACTCTATGCTCGAATCTACAGGATCATACTTTGGATCAGTAAAGCCGGTGTCTGAGGTACTAAAATCTGGGGTGGGGTTCCTATCAACATGTCCTCTAATACCATTGTTCCCCACCCAAGCCTCTAATAAGTACTCTGGTTGGTCTCGAGGAATAGTCATGGCCCTTTGCCAAGCATCAACCATGCGCCTAAGCTTGTAGCCAAGATCATGTCCATCTCTTTCTATGGTATGGTTAATGAAGGATCTCATGTGATTCTTTTCCAAGGTAAGGCGATTCACATCATCACTAAGCTCTAAAAGCACTCTATCTCCTATCAAGTCCTCTTCTACCCACTTCTTACCTCGATATTCACGATTCATAAGGCACAATGTCTTCCAATCTGAGTCTCCAATCTTACGTTCTACATGCTTAAGGAATTGTACTAACTCTAAGAAAGTATAAGGACATCGTTCCCCCTCACTTGGAAGTTTAGCCAAAAGTTGGCGACGAAGCTCCCGTCATTTTCCACCAATAGGAAGCAGACTCAAGAATACTCGAACCTACTCAGTGTGGGGAAGCTCATGATGGTCTTGAGCATTATACCGATATAGGATCAACTGAAAGAACGTCGTACTCCACCATGCTTTCTTAAAATCAAGGAACTTGAAGGATTGATAGCGAAAATAACCTGGTTTGGCTGGCTCTATGCTATCATCTACAAACAGTACACTTAACATGAATTCAACTACAAAAATGCAGCCGAACTTCGACGGAAAAAGCGACGTTATAGGCAGTCGTCGGAAAATATCATAAGACCCGACGGAAAAGCAGGCGGGGCCCGACGGACGTCAGAATTTCCGACGGAAATTCCGACGGGCCTTGTTTTCGTCGGGAATCCCGTCGGACAGTTTTCGCAAATCGAGGTAGCGCAGATCTCGAAACTTTGGCTGGCTTTTAAAGTTTGGAGAGGGTTGGTTTCGCCGGGCAAATGCAAATTTAGAGAGAGAAGAGGCTTCAAAGAGAAAGAGAAGTAGGAGAAGGAAGAGAGAGAAAGTGAAGTTTGAAGGTTTTAGTGGTCGGAAAATTGAACGGTATGTAATTTTTTTGGTTAATTTGTTGTTTAAAGTTGAAAGAGTTAAGTTAATTGATGTTTTGTATGGTTTTAATTTTTCAAGTTTGACGACCGCCGTCGCCGCTGCCGCTGCTCCTGTGCCGCCGCCGTGCCTCCGCCGCCGGTAATACCCGTGATTTTTCGGGTTTTAAAGGTTAGTAAAATTGTTGCGCTTTAAAATTGTGTTAATTTGATATGTGATGTTCATTTTTGTGAATTTTAATCTTGAAACATGTTTGTTTAGTTTGATGTATTCAATTTGTTATTTTAAAATGTAAAATATGTTAAGCATGTAGAATATATGTTTTGTTGATGTGAATAATTTAGGTACAACAAGTTTGTTTATTATAAAATGTTGAATATGTTAAGCATGTATGTTTTTTGAGGTATGTTTAATTTTTCTATTGTTTTTATAAATTTTTTAAAGGACAAAGTGTAGGTTCTTCCAGCCAAATTAACTTGAATCCTGATGATGAAGAGGACTCCGAAGATGACAATGACGATGATCTCACAAATTTATCTGATTGTAATTAATGTATATGACCTGCGTGTAGATCCAAAATAATTGTGTTTGATGGATATTGTGGTGAATGTTTGTAGCATATTTTTAATTTTAGATATGAAACTTTATATTTGGTAATTATTAATTTTATTTTATGTATATTTTTGTGATAATTTAAGTTTTTTTAAGTTTCTTTTTTTACGCAACTAAAATTATTCAAAAAAATTTTTTTTTGTAATTATTCCGTCGGAGATTCCTCCTCTGCAATTTTCCCCTGCACTCCGAAAAAGTGTCCGATGGTCTTCGCGACGGGTGTTTTCCATCGGAAATTCCGTCGGACTCCGTCGGTTTCAGTCGGACCAGTTTCTGCGACGAGCCGAATCCCGACGGGCTATTTTCCGTCGTATTTTCCGTCGGAGAGCCTTTTCCCGTCGGAATACAAACCTTTTTCCGTCGGTATTTCCGTCGCTAATTAGATGTATTTTTGTAGACAATTTATCACCCCCCTTTTTTCACATGCGACACTCACAGCTTGTCACACACATTCAAGCATATGCACATTTTCATCAAACCATGTAAACGTAAGCTCTGATACTACCAAACGTAACGCCCTTACCCCATGATAAGAGCATTGCATCGCCAAAATCCTTTGAAAGGGCTCTTAAGGCTAAATATAAGACAAATCTTCTGTAATAGCGAATATTTTTTTTTTTCCAAACAAAGAGTTTCATACTCTAATTATGAAGTCCAAAAGAACTAGACCTTAGGTCCTCACGACCTTATACTACAAAGGGGTTCTCGTGACCCTCATCACAAGCAACATAACAAAATATGTGAGTCTTGATGGAAGATCACCGAGGCTGATTCAGAGTATAAAACTACATACATCAAAATGTTACAATTTACTAATATTACATTACATTCCAATTACATAAAGACAATGCATGTAAGTTACAAAAGGTACATCTTCAAATCCTAGCATCGGCCTCCAAAAAAAACACGTCTTGCCACCTACCTCAAACTTGTTGAGAATCTAAAAGGGAAAATTTTGGAAGACGGTGAGCAACCATAGCTAAGTGGGAGTTCTCACCTTCCAAAACCAAAATAGTTTTTACACACAACATGCCATAGTACCAATAACAGTATTAATGGTAATGTTATCACAGATATATAAATCCTTTAAATCATCACAAACCTTTCTTCACGGAGCATAAGTAATGCATTGTTAAAATTTCAATAAACAACGCAATTAGGCTTGAGAAGCTAAAAGAAGGGAAATGTGCACATTTTTCACATGAATAAACTTTTTCTCACAATCCAAACTCCCTCTGGATTAGAAACTTGTTAAGTATATACTATTCACCAAAGTCAATTCTCGTGCAAGTGAAAGTGATATTGGAAATGACCCTAACAGACTGCCTACCCAGGAGGACTAACGTCTAAGTGATGGAAAAACTTATACCCTAGTCAGGGTAAAACACTACCACCTTTCTGAGTGAAAAATTGCCACTCTGTAGAATCTGTCACTGCGGAATCTGTCGTTAGATAAAAATTTAGACTTTAGTCGAAATCTGCCAACAAATCCCCACTTTGGACATACACAACGGCTCATCCCTTTAGATGCTAATTTACTCAAGTTTGACACCCAAAAATCAAACTTAGTGGCTTTATAACCTAAAAATGCATATGTTATTTGATATCAAACTAAGGTCATTTCGTGCGATGCCATGTGCAAATCTTAATAATTTTCATTCACTAATTTTCTCAACCCAATTAAAAGGATACTTGGGACCCATAAAAATAATCTTTCAACTACGACCCCCTTTTTTTTGTGAACAACACATGCTGAATGATTATTTCAAGGTCATACCAAATATTATATAAAATACTACTTGCTCAAGTGTCCGAACTTGGCCTTATAGTCTTTTCTCTCCCCTTTTTTTTTCTTTAAAAACGAGGGATTCTATTCTCAATTTTTTTTTTCAAGCATAATATTACACCACTAGCACATCAAGAGTACATACATGATTTTATCAAAATGCTAAACTATCATTTTCTTTGCACATAAATTTTGAAGAGTGTACTTTAACTATTTAATTCATCCAAAAAGACCATACCAAACTATACTAACTCAATCAACTTCGAAAACATTTCCTAACATCACAACCCATACAAGAATCAATTATAAAAGTTATACTATAACATATAACTCAACAACACTTCATTTTTTTTTTTTTTTTTTTGGGACATTGCAAGATTATAATCTACATGTCTAGCAAGAAAAGCAAGTAACTTCATCATTCTAATTCATCAACCATAACATCATGCCAAAACTACTTTTTCACAACCATTAACTCAAATATTTACTAATACCACCATTTATACAAGATAACTTAGGAAAAACAACTTTAAAGAATATATCTCAACAATCATGACATATATCTTAGTAAGACATGGCATACACAACTTAAATACCACTCTTAAAATAAACTAAATATGCAAAGAAACACTCTAACTCTTGTAAATCAATAGCACAATCATACATCATAATAAAATATTTCAACTTTAAAACTAATTTTTATATAAGGATTAAGAGAATCCACACCAAGTAACTTCTTAATATCCTTTTAGCCCCTTGATCTTTAGGAAAAATCCAAAGCAATTTTGTTGAATAGAATTACCACTTAGCACTCTCTTCTTTCTCTCTCTAATTTTCTTACTTGGTAAAGTAGTGAATACTAGAAGAAAGGTAAAAAAACAGTATAAAAGCAACAAAAAAAAAAAAAAACTCCTACCCTCCCTTTTTGACTTACAATAGCCACCCACCCCCACCCCTCTTCATCATCAATTTTTTTTTTTTTTTGGTGGGAGAGTGTCCTTCTTGCTTATCCAAATGGGGAAAAGGAATAAGGCATGGGGTAGGCTAAAATAGGTATATGGATGGGGATGGGTGAGCCATACCCTATGGTTGGTAGCCCATGCTTCTCCTAAAAAAAATAATATATATTAGTTAATTAGTAGAATTTTTATTAAGCAAACTTTATTAACAAATATTATTTCTAATCCTCACACTATCTGAGGTCCAAAAACTAGTACTTACAATTAATTCATCTTACTCTTTTGTTGCACATGTTGATTAAAATGATACTCTTGACCTATGTATAATTCATATTTGAAAACGGTAACAAAGTGTCATGCATAGTGATTCTCAATGAAGAATGAAAACACTTGTATGTTAATTAAATGGAAAATCAATGCTTCCAAAACTTTAAAGTTGATCTTAATCCAAACATTCTTAATTGTATTCGATTTTAAATTAAAGTAACTCATCATCCTTTTACCCTAAATTAAATAGGACATGATCATAATTGCAAGAAGTTTGGGAGACTTTGACACTTTATTTTTATGTAAATTAAACAAATAAATGTTTATGCCTATTTTTTGGGCAGTTGAAAAAATCAATTTTGGATAAGATGTTTAACGTGATATTCATTGAATCAAAGAGAAATGGCTCTGTAACTATCAATTTATTATCTCTGACTTCTGGTACATTATCCTTTGCTCTGCAATTGATATGCGATTCGCAAACAAAAAAATCGCTGAATTTGACAGTGATAACTCAAAACATCCACACAGATTTGGTAGAAAATTATGTATATTCTCTGACTGGTGAAGTGAGGAGACGACTTAGACAACTTAGACAATTTTTCTGCAGGTTGTAGTACATAAATAAACAGATGAGTGATGATGATATTGATATGAGAAGCCTTTTCAACCTGTATGTGGATAAAAAGTTTAGGTTATCATATTCTTCTTCTTACACTACTGCCAATTACCATTGGTTAATTAGGTGTTTTGCATGCTGGGTTACGTTAAAGATGGCACTGCAGTATATATGTGTATGCAGTATGTATAGGCTCCAATCAAATGATTAGAGAGAGAGAGGGGGGGGGGATGATGAGCAATGATAACAGTGTAGGTCGGGTTTTATTATTATTATAGTATATTTTTGTGATTTTGTTGACAGGCAAGAAAGGATGGAAAAGATCTTGGGTGGCAGCTTTTCTGAAAGTTGTTCGTCTGTGAACTTGTTAAAACTTTGGATTATCCCCTTTGAAATGTCTTGTCCAAAATGCTATATACATTCAGAGCCTATATAAGGCTTGCACAGTAAATTTTTAAAATTGTATACAATAAATCAAGGTAATAATAGTAGGGCTATTGTCTTTTCTGTCATCTTATAAAGTATGATTATAAGAATTTTATAGTCTTAACGTATAGGGCATTCACATTTTTTTGATATATATAAAACTCTTACCTATAAGGAGTTATCTGCAATTTATATTTTACCCTTTTAAAAATATGATTTGCTTTCAATTTAGGACTTTTTTTTCGACTTATAAGAAATCGTTATTGGTATTTAGTGCTGAAATATATTGAAAATTGTTGAAATATGTTAAAATATACTTAAATATATTGAAACATTCTTAAACATGTTGAAATATATTGAATGGTAAAATAAAATATAACTAGGTATTTCCAATAAGTGTTTTTAATAATGTTGAATTGTATTGAATTGTATTAAATGATGCTGAATTGTGTCGAAAGTTATTAACCCATACTGAAAATTGCTAAATAATAATGATAAGTAATTATGACAAGAGAAAACAAAAATGCGCTTAAATAAACTAACAAAGTTGAGGTGTTTTGCTCTCGTCAAGCCAACGAAGCCACATTCAAAAATTATTATATGATTTGTCATTATCATAACTTATTTAAAATTTAAAATCAACATCAATCAAATAAAATTTGAATTGATTTTTAGATTTGTTTGGTTAGATTATAAATTAAATTACATAAATATTATACTAATTTCGATTTTATCTTAAGTTATTTGGTTGAGTAGCTAATATGGTTCTCTTTATCACACATGACTTTTTCTTATTATATAAATTATCCATCTTTTACTTTCCAAGGTATGTTGTTAGCTAGAGGAAGAGAAAAGAGTCCTCGATAGGGTAAGCAAAAAAATCGGGTACTCAGTTTCGGACCTAAAATTAGTTTGAATTAGGCCAGCACGGACCCGGAACCAATGGGTATGGTTCCGGGACCGATTCCTAAATCTATAATCGGATCTGGTATCAGATCCTGAAAGTTTGGACCCGGAGCTGGACCCGGTCAAAATTCAAAGAATTTTGATGAAAAAATATAAAAAGTATACCCTTCTTTCTTAAGTGATGTATCTTTTGTACCGAGTCTCAACTCTCCATTATCCCAATGTAGCCATTTGTCTTTTTTGCTTCCAACTTATCCCGACTTGCTTTTTATGTATCTCGACCTCTATGAATTTCTTTGTTCAAGCTTTGGCTCTTCTCCTGATGAGCCATGTTGCTTATTACATATTTGTTTCTATATTATTTTGACAGTTTTGCTCTTTTTCTCTCTCTATTTCAAGTGAATTAAAATGATTTTTAGGTTTCTGGTTCGTTTTGTAATCTTGATTTGTGGGTTTCTGATTAACATTGTCTCCAATTCTCTAAATTTATTTTAAAGTACGTGAATCTTCTTTAGTACTTATTTTGTATTTGATTTAACACTATAATTCAGTTTATAGGAATTTAGCTTCAAATATGAGTTCTCAACTTCCTTCAATCCCTCATTCTCCTTATTTTCTTCGGAAAAAATGAGAAAAAAATAAAAAAATATTACTTAGAAACTAGGTACCCAAAATCGGATCCAGTCTCAACCAGGTCTGGGACAGGGTCCAAATTCTAAGACCCGATTTTGCTTCCTAAAAATCGAACCGGATACATAGTTCTGCTCAACCCTACTTCTCGGAACGCCTCCCACCCCGATGTAAAAAAAGAAAATTACCAAAATTAAATTCGAATTTGGAGTCTCAAAGAATATATTTTAGCAACTTCGTTCTGGGATACAGAAAGGTCCTCTTACTCGTCTATGTTCAACTTGATATGAAAAATTCTTGATTGTCGATAACTCTTTTGAGGAAGAAAAGTAATAAACTATTTTAATTGTTTTACTTCAAGAACTCAAGTTAACGAATAGAATCAACTCAATGCGGAGTCATCGAAGTTGGCTAATGTAATTTCTGATCCGATATTTCGAAAGGGTGATGATATATGTCTTAATTGCTATAAATCACTTCTTAAGTGCCTTGTTTCAATCAAAATTTATATGTTATCTGATCTATGATCATCAAATTTTCAATACTTACAATTAATTATGAATTTTCAATACTGAAATGTTTTAGTCTTCCTCGGCAATGCCAACGTGTACAAATAATACATTAATCAGATCAATCTTATCCGCAAAAACATATTAGGCTTGTATGTTTATTATAGTGAAAATTTATGAATAAAAAGGCAACTTCACACTATTTATAATGCTTTTTGAATTGAATAAATGATATTTCAATTCTTAAATTAAAACAAGACACTTAAAAAGTCTCGTGTAGTAAGGCATTTATCATATTGCATCCCAAAAATACATGTGGGTGGTTTTTAGAAAGTAAAAAACATAAGTAAAGAATTAAAAGTGGCACACCTCCATTTGAACTTAAATGAATTATGAGATACAAATACATATATAGGCTATGGCATGCTCAACACCAAGTACTTAACTGATGGATATGATTTTTCAGTAACTCTTTCCGTGGAATTCTCGTTGTGACTTGTGAAAGAGATTATCATCATGCACAACAAGCGGAGAAAAGAGACAAAATATATCACATAAAGCAAAATAGTATCCCGCAATCCAAGTGGTCATGAATTTTCATATTTTCCACAAAACTGGGTCTAGTTATTTTCTCACATAAATATTATTTGGGGGTCTTTTTCAATTCTTCACAGTAGATCCTTTGAATTTTATTAAGAATTTGAGAATGTTCTAGGAAAAAGACCAGAACAACTGTCCCTAAACAGTTATAAATGAGAGCCTCCTATGATACTTCTAAGCAACAAGTTGACTCCATTCTCCTTCCAGAAAGAAGTTTGGAATCATAGGCATGGCGTATTATCGTTCGTGCAAATTCATTCTGTGGAATTTTCTCATAAAAGGTGCTGGTATGAAAAAAACCCCACTCTAATATCATGTAATTTATTGGGATTAAACCCACTTTAACAGTGTTTGCTGGGAATGGAAGTATTGTGTAAAATTCTTCCAAACACATGCATCATAGGGAGAAACACTACACAAATTTATGTGCAAAATTACCCCTCCACAGTGAGAAGGAAAACCACGGCCACGCAACAAACAACGCATCCACTGAAGTAGACAAGATTGGATGTATCCGTACACTTTGCCCCTCTCAATCTGGTTTATGTTTGAGTTCTCTCCTCGCTGTCATAAATCTATCTTCCCTCCCCATACACTCTCCCCCTACTCGAGGTTTAGGGTATCCCAAATACACCCTATAATTATTCGTCTCACGCCAATGTTCGCACTTAATTATTTTAACTTGACAATCATACATAAATAACAATTTTAAAAGAATTATTAGTACTAAGTTCAACAATGATAGATATTCAATCTAACAGATGCAAGCATGTGAACATTTATGGGAGTTTTCAATACACATATATACATCATTTTATTTTTCCCGTCATTTCTTATATCCATTGGTTGTGAATCTTTTTGGTAGGTCGAAAATTCAAGTAATTATTTACCTGATTATGCTTTTCTAAGTTGGTCCACCATTAAAGTTTCACGAGAAAACTAAAACTATGATTTGACATGATTTTTCATCTTTGGAGTCTCCTTTAATGGATGAAACTCAAAAAGTTTTTTCCCCCCTCTGTAACGCAAGTCCTTGGCCTCTTTTTGTCTGCCGACTCATATTTTCTTGCACAATGCCCATATAATAATCACGCACTCAAAAATAAAGAACCAGACAACTTTAATTGTGAGTCTCTTTGTAGGGTTTGGTAATATCTACTACCATCACATGCCTTTAAGGGAGGGGGGAAAAACAAAATCCCCTACAAATTAATGGAACTTGAACTTTGAGGTGAGAGAGAACACATATGACACTACTTAGCCCCTACAAATTAATCACTCTAGTCTGCTTTAGGTTAGCTAAACTTCAAGTGAAGTACTAATTCATTGTTAGTTTCACCGTTACACTAGCCGAGCAATCTCATTTGGTGTGAATTTTGATGAAGTTTTTGTGTTGGATCAGTACAAGCTTTGGCCACACAATTTGCAGCAATTTGGATTTGAATCAAGTCTGATTTTGATCCACTGGACTGCCAATAAATTTTGCCATGTCTGATTTATTTGCTTGTTCTGTTGTATATGAATTATGAAAGGTAAGGCAGATGGAAATTTCACGTCGACAAGTTTTTGTGTTGTGCACCGCTCCAGTGAACAAAGACATTCGCACAGCACTGGCAGGGTTTGCTTGCCAACAATATCGGAAAGAGTAGTCCAGCATGAAAACGAAGATGTCCAATGCATTTACATGATTATAAGTCAATGTAAGTAAGAGTGTTCAATGGGGTTACAAGTTTACAACCTAGTTATTCTGATTCACATTTTCTTTCCCCATTGAATTTCGATACAACTCATTCTAATCCAACGTAACGTTATGGGTTTCCCTCCATGTAACTGTGGAGAGCAGCAGTGAAGTTTGAAGCCAGAGGAGGCAGTGTAGGTACCAGTGAGAGCTGCTGCTCTGCAATGTACAACAGTTGAGACAGTCTCATTAATCATGCTTCCACTACAAGCTCATCTCTGATGGTAGACTGATTTCCAGGAAGTACAGGCTGCAAAAACACAAACATTTTTTAAGTATAATGCAAGCCATAGAGCAGCATGAGGAAGAACAAAGTTCAAGGGAATGACAACCTGAACAAACTGTTCTGCTGCCTCTCACAACCTAATTTAATACAAACTAATTTGCTATTAGCCTCTCGCAACCTGAACAAATTGTTCTGCTGCCTGGCTTGCGAGGGCTATTACCATCAATAATAGAAGCAAGGTGCCAAAATAATAGGTGCAGAAGCAAAATTTTCTATGGGGTTTTCCTTAATCCTCAGGTCCTTAACATTTTTGGCTCAAGCTCAATCACTAACTCTACAGAGAACATGTCCACTGGATATATAGGGAGGGTGGTGGGAGGAATCACAGGCATCCCTTTTTTAGGCTAGTACTTCCATTCACGATTACCTCTATATTAGCTCCCCCAACCTCTGCAATCCAACTGGCATTTAAGGCAAATAAATAAAAAAATGGTGTCCTTGTGCATTGGTTTGGCTTACTTTACCTCTACAACAGCCCTCCCATCGTTATATCTTTTGCTCTCAGTAAGTACTGTCATTCCTCCCTCTAAAAATATCAAAATCTCCTTTCATAAAATGCAGCGAAATTTCTAAGTCTGTTTATTAGGCCAACACGGTGACCGTTGGGAAAAAGAGAAAATATGGTAATAAGTGACAATCATCTCTCAAATTTCACTTTCGCAAAGTTTGACATGTTATTAATACTAGTAGACTACCCTCATTTTTTGTAGCAAGTGCCCCCCCCCCCGAAAGAGAGAGAGAGAGATAGAGAGAGACAGAGGGAGAGAGAGAGAACAAAGGGACAAAGGAATGAACAGACTTCTTCAAGTCATTAATAGAAATACCTTTCCATATTTTATTAATTTGTTACCTTGCTGACATAAAAGCCATGCCAAAGAAAACAGCCTTGACAGCTTGTTTCTGACCAGCATAATCAAATGCCAAAGGCAACATCTCATGCAAGGTAAGAAAAGCCATCACTCCACCAACTGCACAAAGCCAGCATCACAAGAACTAATCATAATTAAGTACCTGATTGACTCATTCTATCACATTTTGTGTCAGTACGTACCTGATCCCAGAAGGCCCTCGAGAATCTCAGGGTTTAGATTAGTTGGGAATAGGTAAGCTGCATGGTCCAGGATTTTAGGGATAGCAGTCATTTGTTAGACAAAACAAAACTAAAATGGAGAATAAATGTAAAATTTCCAAATTATTTGTCATGTTTACTTCCATACCTACAAGTATAACACCTAAGGGCTCTGCAAAACCAGAGAGTGATGCTAGTTTAAATGCTTGCCACTTGCTGCAGTGCACACAATACAGATGGTAAAACACAAATAGAGGCGATTGAAGCAGCAGGCATTTTTTTAAAGGATCATGAGGATTTGTGGGAAACAGCATTAACACACGGATCAAAAATTACGTTAAGCATCTATAATTCACAGTACATGTGAGCTTATATTATATAAACTTGGACTTGTCTCAAATCCCAACAAACCACAGAAACATCTGAGTCACCAACTTGTGTTGTCAATAATGCAGTCATAAAACAACAAATGAAGTAAACATAAAATCCTGAGAGAGGTGCCAAGACACGTGCATCCTTGTTCCACTAATAGGATATACCAACTCCAATGAGTGACGTTAACAGAGATATCATATGCTCTGTTATCATGCTTTCTTTCACTGTTGTCATTCACTATTCATCAGAAATTCAGAATGACTCCGCCAGCATCCCTTTGTACCACCAACCAGCCCAAGAACAAAACAGTCATGGCAAGTATGTCAGATGGGAGTAAAAGCAGCAGAAACAAAATGCGTCTGTAGTCAAAAAGATATTTGCTAATCTAATACAGAGAAGCGTGGGCATGAAACTGGTTGATCATTGCAAATTTTTGCCAATTCAGAAAATTTTTGTAAATGTATCTCCTAGAGCAAATAACAGCCACAATAATGCCCAAATTGCTTTCTGGTGAAATTTCTCACTACCTTTGAGTCGCAAAGTAAACTGGAAGTGCCACAGCAACACCCTGTTAAGTAAATAGGTGTAAGCTAAACCACAGGTGATTATGAGCATCCTGGGAACTTGAAAAGAAAAGAGGAGAGAGAGGGGCCGCTCCTGACAACTTGACATGGATAGACAACTATACCTCAGGAATGTTGTGCAAAGCAATAGCGAAAGCCAAATTAAGGCCAACCCTAAGGCCCTGGAAATGGAAGCAAAAGATATAAGTTAAATAATTCTACACGAAGTTCCTCTCCCTCAGTTCCAATGTTTGGTCCCTTCTCAGCACTAGATATAGGCATATAAAATAAGATATAAATGCAGGAGGAAGAACAAGGACATGATCACAAATTCTTGCAATGGCATACAAGACCAAATGTATATCGAATGTTAAGGCCCTACATTAACGGAAACCAGGGCTCAGCAACTCAGCAACACAACCAGCATACTCAGTAGCCCCTTCCCTGCCCCCCCCCCCCCCCGAAGAAAAAGAAAAAGAAAAACAGAACGTGGAAGCTCAAAATACAACTGTCTCCTAAAGGCCTTCGAAATTATGTTCTTCATTTTGGAAGACGAAGGGACAATAGAACTTAGATGGGATAAGATTGATAATATGATAGCAATCTCATGAAAGTGTAAGCAATTCTCTGTCTTATTCGTATTTGTCAAATTTTGGAATATATGAAAATGAAAATAATAAATTCTATCAGTTAATAGAGTTTAGTTGAAATTAACGTGGTATTCTGATCAATAAAAACATTTATTAGAGATTGAAAATTGAACAGTGAAGATGTAAACAGGCAAATAAAATGGATGCTTTGATGGATGCAACTGGGATAGTGCAAGTGCACTAAAAGAGAAAAGATTCAATTGTTTGTCTACGAAGACATCCTAAATCTAGTGATCTGTTAACCGAAGAACAATGCGAAGGACAGCATTTTGCCACAGCAAAGCAACATATATCTGGAGACAGGAAATACGGAACAAGAAGCGTATCTTCAATCCAATAGCCTGATGGCTTAACAGAATGTGACAAAAAGTTCACTGTAGAGCTGTGGGCTTTGCCAACGTTAACACACAAGTTTGTCTTAACAAATTAACGTGAAACATGGGTAAATATATCCCTTTTCAATAGTCCGCTGACAGGACGAGATGGCCCGTGAGGGACTCTAATTTATGGCAAGAATGGGTCAGAGAACCCATTCCTCAATTTAACAGAGTACGACGATAAGCCACGGAGTAGTGCCTGCTTAAGACCAAGTACGTAAAGCAAATCCCTTTAGAAACCAGCAATTCCTTTATCAGAATAAGTAAAAGCTTGCAATGATACCTTCATGGATCCCAGAAAGACTGCCATTCCCTCTGGAAAATTGTGTAAGCTTATACCTGGGAAATGATCATTTATCAGACAATCAAACTAAGCATATTTTTTACATAACTTGCAAATGTCATAGAATTTTTACAGAGCTTTTGAAGATTCCATCCAATCATCAGAATTAATTGAATGGTCAATGAGGCATGGCAACTGATCTCTAAGCACAGACCTTGCTTACAAGTTAGCAAGTGAAGCATAGTTTCTTGTACTTCCAAGAAACAGTTCCCTAGCAGGCAAGATTACAAGCACCCCCCCCCCCCAAAAACCAAAAAAAAAAAGTGTGAAATCTCACTACCAATTCATATGGACACAGATACATGAAAACATCACATTTTATCAGGTCTATTCATTTGATACAACTTTCAATTAACATTATTTAGTCATTTTTGGGGGGGAGGGGGGTCTGCTCAGCTAAATAAGAAGCGAATGAATGTGGCATACCAATGAAGGAGAATTTCTATTATGAGAAAAGGAGAAGGTAACAAGTCAACAAACCTATGGCTGTTATTATTCCACTGTGTAGAACTTGGCGGCGATGCTTTTTCATCATATCCTTGCCGTTTTCAGTCCCATTTGTCTTCTAACCTCCAGAAAAATGTCAAAAACCTTTAGATAGTTGGCCAAGCGAGTAAGTCTCAACTTGTTTATTGCACATGCAGAAGCTCATCTAAGAAATTCACTAGTCAGAATTCAAAATTGAGCTCACCTTTTTGCTTCTAGCATCTGAGGAAGGAGCAAGTGTTGGTTCCGGAATGAAGTTGGCAACTATTGCAAAGAAAATGACACCTGCAAAGAACTATGATATGGAGGAGAAGATGACCACTTGCAACAGTTCAGCATATCATGTTTTCGAAAACATTTCCCACTAAACAAGCACAGAGAACATAGCAACCTACCCAAATGTTTCCTTTCAAGAAGCCAATAGAGTTCAAGGCATTGTGAGCCAAGTCTAGAAATGATATGCTAAGCATTAGACCAGCAGCAAAGCCCTACAGGATTGAACAAAATTTCATGACATAACAGAAGAGTAGACAGCATAAATATCACAAAGCATTCTCATGATTATGCATAAGGCAGTATGCCATGGTACTGCCTGAAAACATAAGGCCAGCAGGGCAGGGATAGGCACCCCCCAAGTGGCCCAAAGACAGATGGAAACAACAGAAAGACCAAGATCTCTGCTGTCAAATAGACAAAGCGGTCATGCACCTGTAACAGCCCAAGCATCTTCAAGTTTGGAGCTTCACTAAGGACCACAAAAAGTGCACCTGTTTAACGACGCATTAGGCAAAGTAAGCTTTAAATTCTCTAGAATTAGAACCAACTCCATGACCAGCACACTGCATGACACAGTTACGCATTGAGAAATGTAGAAGACAACTTATGAAGACTTAAGATGGAAGCTTATCATCACGAAGTAATTTGGGAGATTGGAAAAAGAATGTTGAGAATGTCTGGAACCAGAACCGCAAAAATGCTATTGCATGCTTTAAACCAAATTTCCACAGTTCTGTCTGGATCTATCCAAAGTCAGCATCACACTAACACAAGAGAAGTATTACCAGTCTCTCCTTTTTTTTTTTGGCTTTTTTTTGGATAATGGTAAGCAGAACCGTCCTCTTTGGGCCTATGCCCTATCCATGGCCATTCAGAAGCCAAGAGAGACTTAGCGGCCGCAAAGGGGGTAGTACATTAAGTCCAGCCCACAAGGAGCTCATTATGACAGTATCAACATTTGAAACCTCGCTGTGCCAGTGGCAGGTGACAGGGCGCCAAGTGAGCCAAAGGCTCTTGGCCAAGACAAAGATTACTTTCCCGCTATTAACTTCAACTAAATTTTCCTGGACCTAAATGACCTACGCCATAAATTGAAAATTAGCCTCAAGATATGATTTTCACTTCTCAGGCATCTACTATTCAAGCCATTCTAAAAGTCTGACACTTTCTTTTATCTCTTTTCCTGCAAGTAGCAGGAAGTCAAGGCCTTCAAACCTAGAGATGTAGGGTTCACCAAAACAACATCTATTTATTTTCTTTTAGACTCTAGGAATAAGGATGCTTCCATTTAAACAAACCCACCCCCTCCCCCAAAAAAAGGAAAAAGCAACCCTATGCTAGGCAGGATTTCAGAGTAATTACATCATTCCTGTAGTTATGATACTCAAACTTAAGTAGAAGTTCCCACAGCTTAGGTATTAAACTTGGCTGTTTCCGGTATTATGCATACTTACAAGTCTAAAATGGAAGGACAAATATCCATACCCATGGTGATTTGTTAAGTACCTAGTACTGATTCTCTAAGACTGAAAAAGCATAGTTCTGATTGTCCAAGAATAAGATCAACCTAAATTTGATTCATCTAAGCAAATACAACAAGCCACTATATGGAAAGAAAACATGATAGCATGGGTTGCCTTACTGAATTCACATCTCTATTAAACTTTGAAACTCATTTAATCACACAAGCTGCAATCATCTCCTCCTATGGATAAACCTATTAACACTTCAACCACGCCAGTGATACCTTAATCACATTGATGATGCTCCTATAACTTGTTTTGCTTGTGTTATTCACTCTGACACTCCCATTTAAAGCAAAGATCAATTGACCAAAATACAATCACTAAACAGAAAAGGCCTTTTGCTTCCCTTCAACCCAACTCAGGGTTGAAGCATCAAGTGGGCAAATGGGCCATGGTCCCCTTGACATTTTGCGCGCAAGTTAATTTTTTCTTCGGTTATCCGGTATTATAAATTGGGTGAAATTGAGTTGATTTTCAACATTATGGCCCCTATATTATTCAATCTCGTTCATGGCTCCCCTTCGATATGAGCTCTGGCTTGGCCCTTGACCCAACTCCCCTCTAATCCCCTCCCCCACCCTCTGTTCTCTTTGACTAACAAATAATAATGAGATGCCATAGTCATCATCAATTGACATCCACACACGTGAGGTAAAATCTTCTCTCCGACATTTCCAAATAAAACTAATATTGCAAACAGGATGAAGAATATCATTATTTAAACGCGCACGTTCAAGCATTACCCTCAGAATCAAAGACATAGCAGCAAACTCAAACTGGTGAGGAATCGCAGGAACACAATTATTTTTTAAGAAATAAAAAAGGGTATTACCAAGTCAAGCTGACAATCATCCTCATCAAATAAACAGCAGCAAAATCAGCAAAAATAATATTAGTCTATTCCCTAAGTCAAAATTGACTGGCACTTACCCAAGGACGTGCTCAACCCACCAACAAGTGAAAGCGCAAGAGCGACCATAACTTGAGACCCCATACTAGCAGAAATTGGAGCTAAAATTGAATCCAAATCTCAGTGTATACAAAAGCTAACTTCTTTTATCGAAGGAACCCAGAAACTGATTTCAGTTACTCTCAGAATTCTAACAGTTTACGATGAGATTAAGAAATGGGGGGTTGGGTTTTTGAGAACGGCTTGGTGGGCTAATCTGAAAAACGGCTCCGATGATGAGAGAGATGAAGGGGTTGAGAGAATCATAGCATTGAGTTATAAACTGAGAAGGGCAAAGAAAAGGGGCCAGGAGGAGAGAGAAGAACATGTAGTGTAGAGGGAAAGAAAGAGATGGTGTGATCGGGTAGTCCACGAAAGACAACGCCCCCAGAGAAGATTAAGGAGATGGAAAGAAATAAAAGGAAATTCCTTGTTGAAAATGAAAGGGGAAGATCTAAGTGTCGGGGAAAACATTTTGTCAAAGGCGACATTCTTCATGCAATTCAGATTCGCTATCAATGGCGTTGTTTTAGTTGGGCTAGGGTTCCGTTTTTTAATGAGCGATTTGTCAAATAATAAAGAGTATAGTATACAATTTGCTATAAATCGGTGTACATGGTCTAAAGATTCTACCAAAAGATTTCAGATGTGCAATCTAATTAGTCGCTTGTTAAGAAAGAAGAAAACTTGTTCACATTGGAGTCAAAACGAAGTAATGAGACACAAAGCACAAAAAATTTGAGCCATCTACAACTAACCATGTAAAGATCCCCAAAAGAATTGTGTCATTGCAACTAAGCATTTACTCTCATAAGCTAACCCTATTCTTTTGAACATTGTTAAATGTTAATGATCTCATTTGGTAAAGAGTTTTTGAACTCAAAAAAAGTTGTCCAGGTTCCAGGTTGTTTGACATTAATAAAAAAGTTATTTAAATTGCTTAGTTGAATAGCTTTTTATATTAACTATGTGTACATAAAAAATTAATTTGTAAAAAATTCTTTGGACTAACTTTTTTCAAAGACCTTTTATATAATTACCGCTAAAATGACTATATTAAAAATCAAAGTTTTCACAAAATTACTCCAAATGCCACTCTGAACAAAAATTTAGCTAATATTTTCTAAAATTACCATATTGTGGATCATTCCCTATAGCTCAGTGATAGAGCATCAGCCTTGTAAACTGCAAGGTTGTAGCTTGATCCTGCATGAAGTCATTTCTTATTTCTACGGATTAGTCATGTCTGTATAGGTAAGGTAACCTATATATAGACCTCCCTAGATCCTGCAAAAGCCGGACTCACATTGACAGTAGTTGTTGAACCTAGGAGTGTTCATCAGTCTAAGTTCAGACCAAACCGAATAAGAGTCGGATCGGACCGAAAAAATTTAGACAGGGCCGCATCGACCCGAAGTAGATCGAATTGATTTTCAAGTTTGGTTGGAGCAAAGCTTATTAGAGTCAATTAATTTTGGCCAAAATCATACTAGTGTTGGTTTTATTTCCTAATTCTAGAGAGCATGAGTTGGCACTTGGCAATAGTCTTTGACCAAAAAATCAAAATAAAGTCTCAAATTCTTAACAAATTGAAAACCAAAGACCTCAAATCATATACCACAAATTGTAAAATATCTATGCATACAGAGGGGTTATATAGATTTGAATTTGGAGTAATGGAAAGTGACACGAGATTAAAGAAGTAAATCAAGAGCCGACTTTTATTTTATTTTTTTTAAATAGTTGGTCCTCGGTCCGAACTTGCGGACTCTGTGAACTGGACCGAACCAGATCGAGGGCTGAATAAGGAAATTTTTGGGAGCAAGGACGAGACCGAATGCACCCGTTCCGATTCCGGTTCGGTCCTACCCGATCTTCGGCTTGGTCCAGATTTAGACCGAATAATCTACGCCCCTAGTTGTACCATACTGTGGATGATTATGACATTTTAAGTTAAAATTTTTTATTTTAATAGTTTCTAAAATCTATCAAACAATTTATATTAATAAGTCATAGTAGGTAAATAGTTTTGGGCCACATAAATTTTAAATATTATTAAAACAAGATAAAATCAAAAATGTACAAAAGTATTGTCATAACGAAAATTGGATAAAAGCGTCAATTCACAAATCACATAATCACCAATTAATGTTGAGAAGAAAAATAAATCAATAGTTTGTAAATTTTGTTATATTAAAAAAAACGAAATTCAATTAAGGACATAAGTCAAATTTTACAAAATAGCCCTCTTTAAAAACAACTAAATTCATCAAATACTTTTTCCATAAACACATAATACGATCAATAAAGTTAAATAGCTAATGCAATCAGCTAATAGCTAAAATCTAATGTAATCAGCTAATAATTAACAGTTAATCAATCAATAGTTAACTCTTATTGGTTCCTCGTCTGTATGATTAGGAGGTTGCTTAATTTGCGTAAATTACACCCCCCCCAAAAAAACAACAACACCACCACCACCACCACCACACAATTTCCAGTGTAGGTCCAACTTTTGCAAGATTTGAAAAGATTCAGATGTAGATAGTCTTACCTCTACAAACATAACTGCATGAAAAAAACTGTTTCTAATAGACCCACATAAAAAGATTTAAGCAGATATTTATGTGTTGAAAATCGATTGGTAAAATAATTTACTAAACACAAGACCTAATTACATAAAATAACATAAATGAACATGAACAATAGATGAAGATTGAAGGGTAAGAGTTTTGCGTACCTTATACAGCAAGCGACGACATACTACTAATCTGACAAATAACAATCTGCACTCAAATAATCGGAGGTGGAGGGAGGGGATCACAGCTGCGAAGAGGGTACAACTCAAGCAATCAGAGATGCGACACTAACACCCCTGCTAAGATTACTTTATTAGCATACAGGATTGCATCCCACGCAAGAAAAAATAATACCCAGTACAACATAACAACAATTACTACTCAAATAAAAGCCAAAGAAAGGACTCGAAGCACCCTACCTATAATCTACAACCTTAATCCAAGATCTCCATATACTTCTATCATGAATCATGTCCTTTGTTAGACCTACAAATTTCAAATAACTTCTAATTACCTCATTCCAACTTTTTTTAGCCGTCCTCTTCCTCTTCTACACCCTGAGAGGCTAATTACCTTGCACTTCATCACTGGTGCCTTCTCACTTCTTCTCTTAACATGACCAAGCCATGTTAGTCTAATCTCTCCCATCCTATCTTTTATGAGTGCAACTCCTATTTTCTCTCTAATAACTTTATTTCTAATTCTATCCAATCTCGTATATTCACACATCCATCGAATCATTCTTATCTTTGCTACCTTCGATCGCTGGATTTGAAGCCTCTTGATTGGCTAGCACTTTGAACTATATAACAAAGCTGGTCTGACTATCATATGGTAAACGATCTCTATCAATCCTAGATGAATTTTCTTATCACACAATACTCGAGAAGCACTCCTCCATTTTTGTCATCCCACTCTAATACATTGGTTGATATCTTTGTCAATATCTTCTTTCTCTTCAATGATCGAACCTAAATACCTGAACTTCTTGGCCATCGATATTGCCACACCACCATGGTGACTTCTTCCCCACCCTCTTGCTCACCACTGAAGCCACATTTGAAGTATTCAGTCTTTGATTTGCTCAATCTAAATCTCCTAAATTCTTAGGTATGTCTCCATTCCTCTAACTAACCATCCCTAGTCATCAATGAGAACAATATCATTAACAAGTAACATACATCATGGTACCTTATCTTGACTTCCTTTTGTGTGTACATCTATAATGATAGTAAAAAGAAACAGGCTTAAAGCTGACCCTTGATGGAGCCAAATGTCAATAGGAAAGTCTTTTGTGTCTCCTCCTGAGGTCTTTATACTTGTTTTTATTTCCTCACACATATCGCTGATAGCTTGTATATACGTCTCCAATACCTCTTTCTTCTCTAAACACTCCCATAACACCTTATGTGGTACTCTATCATATACTTTCTTTAGATCTGTGAACACTATATGGAAATCTTTTTTCCTATTTCTATACACTTCCATGAGCCTTTTTGTGAGATGGATTACCTCAATAATCGATCTACCTGGTATAAAACCAAAGTGATTTTTTGAAATTGAAATATCCTTCCTCAACCTTCCCTCAATCATCTTTTCCCACAACTTCACATCGTGACTAAGCAGTTTAATACCTCTATAATTATTACAATCTTAAATATCATCCTTGTTCTTGTAAAGCGAGATGATTGTACTAAATCTCTATTCGCGGGGCATCGTTGCAGTCATAAAAATGACATTAAAAGGCTATGTCAACCCGTCTATCCCCTCTTCACCCAAACACTTTCATATTTCCACAGGAATATGGTTTAGGTCTATAGCCTTTCCAATCTTCATCTCACTTAATACGTCTCTAGCCTCCACTCTACCGATATGAAGGTGCGTGTATGTGTGTGTGTGTGTATATATATGAGCTAGTCAGGTAGGATGAGCTGTTATGTGAGATGAGTAGAATGAGCACATGGAGGTGTTGTCTACCTTTCACCCGGAGTTGATCGTCAAATATAGTATTGATGATTAGTGAAACTAAAACCATTGATCATTAATTAAGATTATAAGTAAAAGCATATATGATTTTTAGTGAAAGCAAACCTCAAATGCATAAAAAATAAAACTCTCTTAACTATAACTGATGATATGGTTCGTTGGTCAACGACATGTTTATAATAATTGCTATAAATAGATCAATTCATCCCTAGACATAATTTTGATGATTGTTGAAACCGGTTCTATTAGTCACTAACAAATTGCATAATCAAAAACATATATGATGATTTTTCATGAAAATAACGATGAAATTGCAACAAGTAGACCTTATCTAGCTACAATTGAGTGTATGGTTTGTAATTAATGAACACAATTATCAGGGTCACCATAGATAGATCAAATGATCACCAAACGTGATTCTGATGATCACTAGAATTATATCTATTGATCATTCACTAATATCGCAAACAAAAAAAAAATTATGATTTTTGATGAAATGAAGCTAAATCTACAAAGATAAAGCTCACCTAACTCCAACTAAGTGCATAGTTTATAATCAACAAACATGTTTATAATGATCACCGAACATAACTACCATGATCAAAACATAAATATGAGATTTTACTCACTCATAGATGATATAAACACGATCACCGAATATATACAACTCTAATGATTGCTACAAGAAAATCTATTGATCATTAACTAAGATTATAAATAAAAATATATATAACAAATATTATCTGTAATGGCTATGCTAAGTGATCAACAGTTTTAGTTTTAGTGATCAGCAGTTTTAATTTCAATGATCATGTGATTAATTCTATGGGAGAGACAGACAATGCCTCTGTGCACTAATTCTATACAAAACCTCATCCTGCATGAGTAGCCCCCTATATATACATATGCACACACGCAAACACACATACACACACACACACGCACACGCACACACATGCGTGCGCACGCGCGCACACACACGCATATATGTATGTATGTATATATGCATGTATGTATGTATGTATGTATGTATGTATGTATATCGGTACACATGTATGTATGTGTATACATAGGGTTGAATAGGACCGAGTACCTCGTCCATTTTCATGGAACCGGTCCCGTGTCCGATTGAAAATGGGTCCGAAAATTTGGAAAGTTCCCGAATTGAACCGAGTTCAGAATTTTGCAACCGATCCCGAAATTGATTGAGACCAAGTGCCCGATTCCTAAATTTTTCCTCTTTTGTTTTACTTCATTGCATTTTAATTTTAGACTTGCGGTTGTGATTTTTTGAGAGAACCAACACACCGAACAAGCTAGCTAATCGATCGTTCAAAATCGAATTTAACAGAGTTTATATTAAACTCTAATTGTTAGCTAATAAATAGCATTCCATTTCATCGAAGCATTAAAAAATATCATTTTCTTATAGTATTATACATTAACAAAAAGATTTAGTCATATCAACATATATCTAGAAACAATGGCGGTATCGGAAGAACAACACCATGTATCAATGGAGATCGTGAACTAAGAGATCAAGACGTCAGGGTCAGATAGAGGGTCTCCAACTTGCTACGTGAGGGTTCAGAGACGAATACCCTGTCGAACTTTTTGCAGTCCGTAAATCTAAAACATGTCAAGTTGAAGTACCATTACTTCATTAACCAGGGCATATGTTCTGCTACTATACTTATGTTGGTTGCGGGCTTGCACCTAGATTTATATAAGTCACACGTTTTTTTAAAAAATAACTAATTGGATCGGATAATCAGGTAACAGTTCCGGTTCTAGGTCTAAGTTTCCAAGATCCAACTCCGGATCCGGTTGCAACCGATTTTAGGATTTTGGAACCAGTCCCGGATCCAGTTTTGAGAGTAGATCCATTAGGTCCAAACCGGGTTCGGATCCAGAATCAGGTACTCATTTTTTAGCTCAGCCCTATTTGTGTGTATATGTGTGTGTGTGTGTGTGTGTACATGTGTGTGCATCTATTTTCACACACATACACACACATATATACACGTGTGTGTATGTATCTGTATATGTATATGTATAAGTGTGTGTGCGTGGGTGTGCGTGTGCACGCACGTACGCACACACACTGGGTATGCATATATGCACACACCACACACACACACTATATTTATATACATGCTAAGACGTCTATAAAAGTGTTTTGGAGTTGTGTGTGTACTTTATTTTTATGAGCTCCTCTTACCTTCTATGACAACTCAATCAAGAGTTGATGATATTTAAACTCTTGCAATAAGAAAGGTCATAGTAGCATATTAAGATTCACCTCAAATAAAAATTTAAATTGATAACTGCCTAATTTTTTTTTTTTTTAAAGGAGATCCAATAAAATCAAATATCATAGATAGGGATTGCGATGGATTGAGTTCACCTAGATCCTTTTTAGGTCTAGACCCAAACCTATTTGGATTTGTAGAGATGGGAGTCGAACCCAAATTCTTTGGTTCTAGTAAGTCTATAGTTCCTTAGTAGGTCCATATCATTTCTGATATCATTTTTTTTTGGCCCTAATGTTGTAATTTTTAGCCACTAGGAAGATTTTGTGCTGTCTATGATGAATGAAATAACAAATATTTGGATTGAAAATCATGGCTATAATATTTTAAATCTAATTGAATTTGATAGGATAGTTCTGCACCTACTTGTAAAGCGAATATTTGAGGTCTAGTTTCGTAGGTTTGTAGGTGCTAAATGATACGCGAGGATGGGAATTTGACAGTGACAAGGA
The DNA here is from genome assembly GCA_029747015.1 of Carnegiea gigantea. Lineage (NCBI taxonomy): Eukaryota > Viridiplantae > Streptophyta > Magnoliopsida > Caryophyllales > Cactaceae > Carnegiea > Carnegiea gigantea. Next base: position 2,883,906 of record JAKOGI010000004.1, on the reverse strand, counting down.
CTGTGAGGATGAGAGATGAGAGATGAGGGATGTCGCTAAGGTTGGGGCAAAAGTTTGGGATTCGAGCAGATTAAGCTAGTCATTCACTCATTCATGGCTAATTTTCTTCTTTATTTAAAGACTAATACCAGGTCGTAAGCAGGTCTTGGATTGAGTATGTGTCTCAATTTTTCAGACCCAGATCAAGACTCCATCCATAACCACTAGGACCCATATCCTCTTAAGACATATTTGATCCCATTTAATTTAACCCAGATGCTTTGATTTGCAGCACACCTAGCGAGTTTGGGTCGAGTGTAAGACCTACTGATGTCTTTAGTCATATAATAGTGCAAATGAAAATCATCTAACAAGAATAGATCTAAAATATCAAAATAAATCTTTATATCTAAAAAGTCAATGGTAAATTGATAAACCTCTATTTTGACCTCATATAGGCTATTAGTTGACCTTTTTTCCCATGTTTGATTATGATGAGAGAGGGTCAAAAGCGCTTTCTTTCGTTCATATTGTCCTGATAGAAGTGTTTTTCTTATTTTTAGGAAATATTGCCAAGAAAATGAGAAATTCATGAATGATGCAAAGGAAAGCCATGAGGATGATTTTTAAGGGAAAAAAGAGTTCCTGTGAAGTTTTAAGGGCTAAAAAAGTGTAACATCTCGACTCCTCCTGGGTCGCGAGCAGTTAAATGTGCTTACTGTGGAGAAATCCAATGATGGGTGACTTCTTATGAAATGTCTTTGGCAGTGTGTGAGCGTGGATGAAGCATGCCAGAAGGGCTTATGATAATTTGTGCGGTCAGTCAACTATCTTTAAAGTCGTTCCTGATAACCATTCGCGATCAGGGACGGGTCAGGGCATTACAATGGTGTCAAAGCCAAGCTGCGACCATAAGTTGCCCCAGTGGATAGAAGAACCCTGAGTAATCACCTAGCAGGGCAAAGATACTAGGATGGATCACCGATCAAGAGGATTTATAAGTCGGTCGGTTAGTGAGGCATAGTGAGAATGTTGTGCACTTCAAGTAGGGGTGATTCTAATACCCCAAGTGCGGCTTAAAAGAATAGAAGTGACTACTTATATCATCAAAGATGCACCTTTTTTTTTTCGGGGAGGCCACTCATAAGAACTCCATAGTTAAGCGTACTTGCTGTGGAAAAATTCTGTGATAGCTGACCTCCTAGGAACTGTCTTGCAGCCTTGGTTAGCGTGTGAGCAAGGACGAAATATATCGGAAAGGTTGTCGTGATTTATGGGGTCAGTTAAAGATCCTTAAGATAGTTATTGGTAACTGCTCGCTACACGGGAGTGGTCGGGGCATTACAAAAGCAAGATTGAAGAACCCAAGAAAGTGCACGATTGGTTGTTCACTAAGGCATAACTATGTAGAAACCTGCAATATTTAGATTGTGCTTCCCAAAGCTGCGCACGGGCAGTCGTGTAGACGTGCACCATCATGCTGTTTGGCAGTTTCTAAAAGTGCATGGATGCCCGTGTGTTTTGCCCATTTCGCGATACTTAAGCAAATTGCGGACTTTATTAGAGAAATCTTTGAAATATCTTTTTACTGCTTTTCTTATAACGTTTTTAGGGTTTATTAACAAAGTACGTTGGAGTTTTGAGCATTAACATTCATTCAACTTGGAAAACATTGATTTACTACTTCAACTTCACCTCAAGTTTGTTTCTCAATTCTGTTATTACTTTTTTATTATTATTTTTCTAGGGTTTTGTGTGAATCATGTTTATCATTCTAGGGTTTGCTATGGTTGTTGTTGATATGATTAGTGGCTAAATTTTCCAACTTGGGTTGGCATTAACGCCAATTATGCTTAGTTGAATCATGACTTAGTCCTAAACCTTGCTTTTTCCATGCTATGTTATTAAATTCTACTTTGCTGAACACGTGCTCGATGAATTTTTGAAATAGCATTCATCTATTTTTATTTGGATTTATGGTAACGTTGCAAGATAAAATCTTTACCTAGTGTGACTTAGTAGGCGGTTGGGATTGTGATATGAAAAAAATTGAAATTCTAATTGGGATTTGAGATTGTAGATCCTATAATGCTTCGATTTTTAGTCCCATGAATATAAGCAACTTTAATTTTAAGATTAGTCTTTGAACCTTGAAAGATGGAGGGGAAGGGCTAATGTCACAATCTATCCATTCACATTGTATGCTTGGGCAAGTTTGATGGGGTTAGTAATTGATTCACAAGCATAATTATGCTATTAGTTCCAACTGCATTGTTTTCATCTTCTAATGTCTTATTCGTAATCTTAGTTCTTATCGTTTTCTGAGTAAATCATTGAGATATCCCATTTGATCTACCTAGATTAATTTAATTAGTTTTGATAATTGAAAGCAAGTTCGAGGAGAGTTCGACCCTTACTCGCTGATTGTTAGCTACAGCTACACTGCGCGCTTGCAGTTTTAATTGCAACATAAATACATTATTGACTAATTCTAAATTTATAGCATCCTTTTGGTAATTAATTGCGATCTCCAATATCATTGTTCCTTTTCAGACAACAGTGAGGTATGATATTCTCCTTGGAAAAGGTATCTATTTGACATGATAAAATTATGTTAGAAAAAAATGACATCATGATAGAGTCATATGAAAAATTTCATTGTGGATTCATCCTCCATTCAAAACAAGTAAGCCTCATATAATCCAATTATCTTTCACGATTGATGTCTCCAAGTCTATAAGAACTCACACGAAAGTGAAAGCAAAAACTTGCACAAAACTTGCATCACCCTCATCAAAAGAGGGAACCTTAACTCCCTCAAATTAGGGAGAATTCATAGAAAAGAAGATACAAACTTGATAGTAAACATACTTGTAAACAGAATATGAGGTTCAAAACTGAGATTGGGGCTTACTATCAATAAACAGTAATTAAGGCTGATGGCAGCCCTTCAATAGAGGAGATAGAGGAGGTGACTAGGAATTTTCCCCTCTATGGAAGAGGATAAGAAGGGGATTGCAAATATGATATTTAGACCATATTTATTGAGAAGATCATGAACCTAATATTCTCAAACAAATATAATATTTAGACCATATTTATGTAAAGTATTTTGGAGCTCAATAATCCTAACTTTGAATGCATTGGACGCTATGGTCCCAAACTTAAAAACAACACCCAATACCCCTATAATACCCCCCAAAATTTAATCATATACACTATTTGTTTTATGTGAAAAAATAGTATATAATGAACTTAATCAAAGCTATTTTCTTCTAGTTATGGGCATTGCTTATCCTCTAGCTTATTAGGGGGTAGATCAATTAATAAATTGGACCAAGCTCCTTTAGGATTTGGTAAGATTGTGTGTTAAGTTTTTTTTTAAAAAAAGTCACAACACATCATCATCACCGTAGCTATCAAACAAATACAAAGTTGAATTCAAAGTCAGAAATTGAAGTGTCCCAAGCTTAGCACACTAGAACCATGTACAAACCCCTCTTTTGCTAAGTAACTAAGTGATGTGTTACAACCTCATGAAGTTAAGGCATGCATATTTGACAAACCATTTTCTTATAAGCTAAGATCAATATCAAAGACCTCTATATATGAGTATGCATTGCTAACTCAAGCAACTTTCTTCCTCTCTTTCTCTTTCTTGTGAATTATTTCACGTCTTTCACACCAATTCTTTCCCACTCTGGTCTGTTTAGTATTGTTTATTTTGCTAGTGGAGTAAAGGAAGCCTAAATAAAATCTTTCCTTACCAATTCCGATTCTGCATAAGGTAAGTTAATTTCGGATAAAAATTTTGAACCATTAAAATATTCATATATTGTTAATGAATAATGATGTTATGACCCCAGCATAAAATTTTCATGACCAAGGGTGTAACGCCCCCAGTTGCTAATGTGAGATTGTTCTAAGAAGTCCTGTGAGTGGGGACGCTACCGCTGTTCCTTGACGGAACAAGGCTACTTGAAAACCACATGCATTAGAATGTATGTCGTAATTAAACATACTTTCAACCACTAGCATTCCTTAAGACATATAATTACACCTGTTAACTCAGCGTATGACTTACCAACTAACACAATCTTCAAAATAACGTACACCCAGCGGGGTTTTTAAGAAGGCTAGCCTCTAAATCACTGTGAGCACCGGCTAGCTAACATGCAGTAGACTGAGGTCCTCGCTCATTTCTTGCGTTCCTCTGACCTATCAGAAAGAGGGCTCTGCACTGATCCTTCACCTAAAACAGAAAACATAAAAACATTCGAATAATGAGCCGAAGCTCAGTACGCACATCCCTATGCTGTTAAATAAGTTTTGTATGTAAATGGTTGGGCGCCCGCATTTCAAAACATTTTGATTTGCAAACAGGGGAGAGAGGATGTATAAGTAAAACTGATTTGCTGATTATTATCTGAAAGTGGACCCCTTGTTGACGTCTGCTGCGATCTTGAGATAGGTGCACACCTCCCAGGCCGATCGGAGAGCCTGAGTTGCAGCCGCGCGGGTAAATTGAAGGGCATAAGCCCTGATGATTGAGCATTAACGGGCCACTTGCTTATGTAACAAAATACTGAGTAAACTGATTGCTAATTGTAATTGCTAATTGCTAGATAAATTTTTATAATCACACCTTACGCTATGATTATTATTACGGTTATGGGATCCTGTCACCGAACCGCCGTTATTGATTTAGTTTTGGTCAATTGCAACCAAAGGTTCATTTGAATCAACTTAGCTCAGTTTCGTTCTGTTCTTTACCCCCAAACACTAAACCTTATATCACTGACTTTATGTCAATAGCACAACCCCATCTTACAACATTCTATCACCGCACTCGTATAAGCTCCCTCAGTTATCCTCTTTGTAACGCTCTTAACCTCATCAGCTCCATCTCACTCACGCTCGTACTTTATTCAAGGCACAACTCTAGAACTTTAACCCATTACCTTCATGGCATCACATATCTGGTCAATACTTGCTAACTAATTACGCAAATCATTAACTAAGCAAGTGTTGATTAGAACCTAAATTAGGACATAAACTCCAACCCATCAAGGTCATGACTCCAACATTCATTCAATGTGAAATTAGGCTACATTCATCGTTTAATGTAGTATACAAGAACATTCATCCATCAGTAACTTAATAAACTTTACTTCAGCTTTAATTAAGGCACAACCTCAAGATAGTGAGTTCATGACCTTAATTGCTCGCCCAACGTACATTCTGCTCTAATTCCCGTCAAATATAACATACATAGCATAACCCATCTAAGCCATACGGCTTTTCATATTCTTCTACGTCCATTACCACCTATTCGATAGATTTACGACCATGCAATACAATCTTCAATAAGTTACAATTGGTTTTACTGACCCCTTTTACTTACTCTTTCACAGTTATTCGAAGCTAAACACATTTCATTAACCTTGAAATTAGTTCATTTGCTTGCATCGGTTAATTAACTCGAATGGAAGCTAAACACGTTAAAAGGACTTTGGTTTTAACCCTTTTTTCATATATTAGCTAAATAACTTGAATCGAAGCTACTCACGTTAACACAAGTTCGATTTTAATTCTTTTTCATACATCAACTAATTCACTTGAATCGATGCTAAACACGTTAAACTAATTTCGTTTTTAATTCTTTTTCATGCATTAACTAATTAACTTGAATCGATGCTAAATACGTTAAACTAACTTCATTTTTAATTCTTTTTCATGCATTAACTAATTGATTTGAATCGATGCTAAACACGTTAAACTAACTTCGTTTTTAACTTGAATTGATGCTAAACCTTCACAACCTCTCACCCTTACTTTCGGCCTCTCAACCCGGACAACCCAACTTCACCATTCAATTCCATCACCCAAAATAACCACAGAAATTTGCACATAGCTAATCATCAATACCAATTATACTATTTAGTACACAAATTCAATCCCAAACAACCCAATTAATCACTGAGCAAAGTTAGGGTTTTTTTACCTTTCAATTCAGCCTAGGCTAGAACAGGGAGATGGAGATGGAGGTGGAGGAGGCCGGCGGCACTCCGGTGCCCGGCGAAGCCAACGGTAGCGGCGGCCGGCGAGATCGACGACCCTGGGTCTGTGAGTCGCGGGCAGAGGACTGGGCGCAGCAGAGAAGGGCTGGAGGGGCTGGGGTGTGTTGACGCCCGAAACTTGGTGGTGGTAGCCGGCGACTGGGCCGTGAACGGCCGGCGGTGGCCGTTGAGGGGACACACGAAGGGGGGCTCGGGGGGGTGTCGGGCCAGAGAGCAGAGAAAGAGAGAAAGGGTTGAGGTTTGGGGGTTTTGGGTTTAATTTGTGTTGATTTTAATTTAGTTATGTCGATTCCTTCTTCTTCTTTTTTTTAATTATTGTCACTATTGTTATTATTATTATTAGTATTATTATTATTATTGCTGCTAAGGAGTTTACTATTATCTGGTTTGAGGTCACATCGTCACTTCAACCTGCAACGCACAAATATGTATACATATATATACATGTACATGAAATGCTGAATTGAAATGCGGCGCCCAACTGACTTATTTGGAAATTAACATAACTCAAACTAATTTAAATGAATATTAGGTTCGGGCCGTTACAAAGGGAGCCCTTTAACCTTATCAAATCAAATGAAAACCCATGCTAGAATTTAACTAGAAACTAGGTTTGACTTATAAACTTTTGGGAATTGTGAGGAAAGTATTTCAATCTGATTTTTAGGCATGAGCTAACTCTAGATTTTTCGAGTTCGCTGAATTTTGAATCGCGTGATTTTTATGTCCGGATCAAAAGATATGGCCATTTTCCTAAATTTGTGCAAAACTGATCTAATTTGTACTTGTCTTACTCTAGACTTATTGTTGACTTGCTAGCATGGGAATTTGGAAAGATACCTAGAAATATAAGTTGTAGTTCTCTTCCTACGGTTTTATAGTTGTGTCTTGAACCTCAATTGGACCATTGGATAAATTTATGTGAATTTTTATATTTAACCTTGAAGCTTGAACATGATCTAGAATATATGAAACGAGGTGATGATGAGCGCATTTGTATGATGGGGACATGCACGGATGGTCAATCATCATGGGAAAGGTGAAATTACTTTATACTGATTATATTTTAATTTTTTCTATTTGGTTGAGCTTGAGCCAGGTGATATAACTGAAGAGGTAATGTAATTACATAAACTTTAAAATAATATTTACTGATTGGTAAACTTTCTGGTTGTATGAAAATGATTTGATCCATCTTCATCATTGGGCTATATTGAAATGCCTAAGAGTGTTTTAAGTCAAGAAATTTAAACCAACCCTTTCACCTAAAACTGAGATGTTTCATACTAGGTGTATTGATCTCGTTATTTAGGAGGCTTTGTGAAATCCTATTGATTTTTTTGATTGAGAAAAGAGGAGGTCACTTTATATATTAGAATTGAGCAATTCGTGCATATCCTCGAACGCCCGTTCTGCTATGCAATCAGGGACTTCCGCTTCCCAAGTTCTGAAACTAAAACTATATGGTTGTAGATGGACAAGATCATGCGCAACCCGATTACCTCCTCTTTTAACAAAAGACCATGAATAGAAACTAAAAGAGCTAACAAGAGATAAAATATCCGTAACAATAAACCCCACAAAAGTGTCATGGACTTTATTTTTGCCAACCAATTGAATAACGAAGAGGCAATCTCCCTAAACCACTGCTAATGCACATCTCATTCCCAGCAGACAAGCAAACGCCTGCTCCACCACCGGCTCTGTAAAACCTTAGCCTTGTTCGGTTCTAGCCATCATCACGTTCCCTAGAGAATTCCTGATCACGAAACCCCACCCCCATGCAGACGCACCAACTTTGCCACCATCAAAGTTCAACTTGAAAATACCTATTTGGGGAGGGCTCTAGTTAGTAGGTTGGGGTACCTCCGTGTTGGATATTTCAAGAGTTTTAGCATGGTGCCTTTTGGCATGGTACCTCTTGGTCTATCCTATCCTTTGTGGTGTCTTTTGGCATTGTGCCTCTTGGCATATTATAAAAGTCATGGATAAGGAGAGAGACAAAAATATATAGGATATGATAACAAGATGGGAATAAGGTGTGCGAAAACACATTCTTATGATTCACTTTCCCATGGTTCAAACTCGAGAAAACATAAACATATACACTTGTCTATCAGCGTTTTATCCCGAAGACTATTTGTGGTACACAGCAAATAAGTCTTACGGAAAGTGATGTCGTTCACGACTCGTTGACATATCCGGTACCACAAAGTTGATCTGAATCCCTTTCCCCAACAATCGTAAGACTTATTTTGGTGGCAACGATTCGTGAGATGACATCCAACTTTTCAGAAGTGGGATAAGTTTGTAAGTGTTGAATTTAGAAAAGATCATAGTCTCCATCTCGGATGATCGAGTATTTATGGGTAGTAATGCAAAGGCCATGCCGTATCTGAAGTTGTCCATATGGTGGAAGTTAAGATAAGTACTTTTCTTATAATTTATGGGTAGCAGTATTCATTTATATGCATGCATTTGTTTAACGGTATTCATTGTCTAATTCGTGTTTTTGTAAAATTTTGACAATGGCATACATTTAAGTTGGTAAGATATTATCATGGAATATTATGAGAAATTTGAATCAAATATTTTTTGTAATGCATTTTGCAAAGTGGATAGCAAATGCACGCATGCCGATATATGCCACCTTCGCTTAGTTAGACTTCTACATGAATGTTGATCAATATTTTGTCATGTAGTGTGTCTAAAGTTTTGATGCCCTTGCCGTTGTTAGAATGTTGATCTCATGCATTCATATGCATGGTCTTAGAAGGCAAATGAAAGTTGAAAGTTGGTAGTCAAAATTTACAATATCTTTTGGTTATATGTCTTATACACGGATTTGATCATGTCCAAAATTGTGAAGTATCAATTTGGTTGTTTGATCATGTATAAGTTATTGAGATGAATTATAAGGTGCAATAGACTTATGCTTGGGCGAATAATTTCAGTCTGAATCACATTTTGTGATGGTATGATGAAATGTCATTTTGATCATGCCGATTATAAATTAAACATAAGTATCAAAGTGAGTATTTTGTTATGTAAGATTGATACTTATCAGGAACTGTTTATTTAAGATGGCAATGTGGGTATTTGTGGCCACTTATTATGTGATGTTTCAAATTGATTTAAGGCATGTTATTTTATCCTCAGCTTGGGTTTAAAGTTTGCCTTTGTAAATTAAGTCACACAAAGTTATGGCTAAAACTTAAAAGTGTGATTTGGTATTTGTTGGTTATAAAGAAATGTACATGGATATGTATGTGTTTTAGATACAATGATTATATGGTGTATGCCAAAGTTAATATGATAATTTAATCATATGTGAGTTTGTAAGATAATCTATGAGCTAGGCATAGATTATGGAGGAAAATCCTCAATTTAAAAGGTGCAGTGTAGATATGTGCATGATTATCAAATTATATGTGTGGGAATATGATTTCCATGAAAAGTCAAATTTTTGATTTGTAAGCGTAACCATGTAAAGAATCCAAATTTATTGGATTAAATTATGGTTATAGGTATGATATTTTTATCATATATAATTTGGAAATTGAATGTAATTTCCATGAAAACCAAAATATTTGGTTTTGTAAGTATGCATAAGTTGGAAAGATAATTTCCATGAAAACCGAGGTAATTTTTTGGTTTTATGAACATTATTTTTGTGGATTAAATTATAACCATATGAATAATCCATAAGAATTGGATAAAGGTTATGGTTATGAATATTAGCAACTTTGTAAATCTTGTGGGCCCAAATATTGAGATTTACAAAGGGACATCATATTAAATTTCAAATTGATATGGATCCATTTCAAAATGTATACGCTATTTAGTGTGATTTTACCCATGGCTTATAATACGATGGTTTAATCGTATTAATGGCGGGGGTATAATTTCTTGAAAATTCAAAATATTCTACAGTACTAACTAGTCTAGATAGATCTGATTATGATCATAATGTATTCAATGCCATGAAATGATATGTATATATCTATTGACCTTGAATGTTGTATAAGCATTGACTAGTTTGAATTGATTTGAGCATGACTATGATATATTTAAGGTCATGGAATGATATGTTTTTTTATCTAGTGACCTTAGTAATACGGATGGGTAAGTGCCCGTTATCTAATCACCAATGATAGGCACCCAACTCACACTTGGTAAGATGTCAAGTCTTGAGTTCAATGTGGTCGAGCTTGTCATATGGATGGTTGCAAGCACTATTATGCTTACATTCCATCCTAAAGTTTAAGTGGTTGAAATTACCCGTATGTAAGGAGAGTTTTAGCATGGTGCCTTTTGGCATGGTACCTCTTGGTCTATCCTATCCTTTGTGGTGTCTTTTGGTATGGTGCCTCTTGGCATATTATAAAAGTCATGGATAAGGAGAGAGATAAAAATATATAGGATATGATAACAAGATGGAAATAAGGTGTGCAAAAACACATTCTTATAAATCACTTTCCCATGGTTCAAACTCGAGAAAACATGAACATATACACTTGTCTATCAGCGTTTTATCCCGAAGACTATTTGTGGTACACAGCAAATAAGTCTTAGGGAAAGTGATGTCGTTCACGACTCGTTGGTATATCCAGTACCACAAAGTTGATCTGAATCCCTTTCCCCAACACTGTGTAGGCTCCACACTAGTTTGCAGCTCACGGAAGCTCCTCACATAAGAAATAGCCCTTTTCTATAAAGTTCCCAGGTTCTGGTCCGTGCTACAAAAAATGAAATGGTTTCGAGCATTCCAAATTTCCCAAAGGATAGCTATGAAGTTACCGAGCATATCAAAACAAACTTGTTTAGCCGCACTCGCTATGCAGTCTTCCATATTACGAAATTTAGCGTCCCAAATACCACGGTTAACCAGCCTCCCTTCCTATACCTGAACTGCTAAGGGGCACTCCAATAGGGCTGGGTGTCACTTTCCTCATAGTGCCCACAAATAGGACAATTCATGTTCCAAGAAGGCATGCGACGAGCCAAGTTACTGTTGATCGGCAGAATCCCCTTGCAGATCCTCCAGGTAAAGAGCTTTATACGGGGTGGCAGGCAAAGACTCCAAATTGTTTTCACACGCTTTGCTGGGCACAAGATGATCCTTCGGCACCCAAGAGCTAGGTCTTCACGATCATATGGTAAGCCGAGCGCACCGAGAAATATCCATCTAGAAGATAGTGCCATATTAATTTGTCCTGTGGCCATGAGGCACATAGAGGCACGGTAAGGATTACTTCAGCATCAACGGGTAAGAAGTAGTTCCTTATAAGGCTTTCACGCCAGCATGCATTGTCATAGTCAATGAGATCACAAACCCGAACATCATATATGTGGCTGGGTCTAGGTGTGATTACCATAAACATGGTGGGTCTAGGAAGCCCATGACAATTCCAGGCCTCAATGGATCATCTGTCTCCAACCAGCCATCTAGAACCCTTGAGTACAATGTCCCTCACTTCCAAGATGCTACGCCATGTGTAGCTAGGTCTAGAGCCAGGGGTATCCATAAAGACATCTCCATTTGGATAGTATTTGGCCCGTAACAGTTGTGCAACCAATGACGACGAGTTTTTGACCAATCTCTAAAACTGCTTAGCAAGTAGCGCCTCATTGAATGCATTCATATCCCTGAATCCCATTCCTCCATCCTTCTTTCTTAAACAAAGCTTCAAAGCGCTAAGCCAATGAATTTTTCTCTCCTCTTGTTTACGTCCCCACCAAAATCTAGTTACAGCAGCCTGAATGAAATGATAGAGTTCTTGTGAGAACCTGAAGATACTCATAGAATAGGTTGGGATAGCTTGAGCTCCAGCTTTGATCAGCACTTCCCTTCCAGCCCACGATACAGTCTTCCCATCCAGCCCGGCATTTTGCTCTTGCCACGGTCGACAAGAAAGAGAAAAGGTTTTCTCTTTGACCTTCCCACCATAGTTGGCAACCCGAGGTATTTACCATGGGATCGAACATCTCGTATATCAAGGGTTTAAGTGATAGCACCTCATCTATCCATCAAAACACCCTTACTAAAAGAAACATCTGTCTTATCAAAGCTCACTCGTTAACCCGATGCTGCCTCATATTTTCCAGAATTCTTTTAACTGTAGCTGCTTGGATCATAGTTGCCCCACAAAATATAATGGTATCGTCGGCAAACATCAAGTGAGAGACTGTTGGGCTGCTGTTGCATATTCGATATCCATGCAAGGAAGATTGCGACATAGCCCGCTTGGATAAACCATTAAGACCTTTTGAGCAGAATAGAAACAAAAAGGGAGAGATGGGGTCCCCTTGTCGTAACCCCCTACTAGGAATAATATTCCCCCTCGGAACCCCATTCACTAAGAAGGAAAAGGATGCTGACCAAATGCAATGCATAACGAGTTCCACCCATTGGCTTCTAAACCCCATCCTGAGCATGATAGCAGACAAGAAAGACCATTCCACTCGGTCATAAGCCTTACACATGTCAAGTTTAATGGCCATGGCTCCTCTGACGCTGTTATTACCCTTCATAGAATTAAAAATCTCAAAGGCAATCAATATATTATCGGTTATCAACTTTCCTTGAGTAACAGCCCCTTGAGTGTCCGAGATGATATGTGGTAACAATGGTTTCAATCGATTTGATATAACCTTTGTTACCAATTTGTATACCACATTGCAAAGACTAATCGGGCGATATTCTGAGATTTTGTCAGGGCAAGGCCTTTTGGGGATTAGGGCCACAAAAGTGTGGTTAAGCATCGGGGGAATAACGTGCCCGTTTAAGATGGCTAGTACAACTCGTGACACATCATCTCCAATTACATCCCAAAATTTCTGAAAGAAATATGGATTCATGTCGTCAGGCCCTGGCGCTTTGTAAGGATGCATCTGTTTCAGTGCTAGCTCGACCTCCATCTTGGTATAAGGTTTGTAATGGCCTCATTCATTTCGTCAGCAACTCTCGGTTCCACGCTGTCGAGCACCACCTCCATGGTCAGAGATGAGGTTACCGTGAACAACTCTGCAAAATAGTTGACGATGATATCCTCGATGTCCTCTATTTTTGTATGCTTGATTCCCTGCTCATCAACCAAATGATTGATGTGGTTCCTGGCTCTCCTCATGTTTGCTCTCGAGTGGAACCACCGAGTGTTTAAGTCATTGTATTTTAGGTAGTTCGATCTTGCTTGTTGCCACCACATTATTTCTTCTTCCTAGATTCTCGAATTTGCTGTAACAGTCAAGGCATCGGGTTGGGTTTTCAATTTTTGCTCCAACTGGGTAATTTCTCGGCCTAAATGGCCAAAGGCCTCCTGATTCCACTGCTGAAGTTTTGTGGCGCAGGCATCCAACCTCTCCAGAAGGTTATCCACCACATTTACTTTAGCAATTGAGGTCCATGCAAATGATATTACATTCGTACATGAGGGATCAGTTATCCACATATTCTCGAACTAAAATCAACGTTGCCTGCTATAACCCCTGGATGATCTCGGATTGCACTTAAGGACAATAGGCAGATGATCCGAAAAATCAAAATCCAAGTGTGATACTACAGCATCGGGGAAGATGAGAGACCACTCCATATTGGCACAGAAGCGATCAAGCCGCTCTTCGACTGTGACATTGTTTTCCCTATAATTTCACCAAGTGAATTCGTAGCCAGTGAAACTTGAATCATAAAACCCATGATCGATGAATGAATTCCTGCACTCATCCAGTTCTGGCAGTGATTGTCGAGGACCCCCTTTCTTCTCTAAATTGTAAAATATCTCATTCATGTCCCCCCCATCAGCCATGGAAGGTTGGAGTGAGTGTTGAGGTCCGCAATCAGTTGCCCCCTTCGCCATATATTCTGAGCCCCTGGCCATCCATAAATACTGATAAAATGCCACATGTGTTCGTCTCCCTCCCATCATATTATGAAGTCAATATGATTAGAGGAGGTAGATAGGTAGTGAACATGGATGCGGCGTTTCCATAAAAGAGCAAGCCCTCTGTTAGGGAAAAACACAAACAGAGTTTTAATATTTATAAACCCCACGTGCAAGTTGTATCGTTGAGTACTTGAAGTGTCGTCTGTAGGGAGTTGTGTTTCCAACTACTAGGGCTAACTAAAGCGTCCCAAGTTAGGCAAAATCAAAGGAAAAGAGGGCAAACTAAACTACACTAACAAACATAGAAAAAGCAACTTGGAGCTGTGATTTGACCAATGAATGAACCAACTAATCGAGACAAGTCCTAACCTACCCAAACTACATCACAAACTAGAGATGATCGGTTGCACCATTAAAGATCACCCAAGCCCTCTCTCAAGGGTCATGAGCTAATCTAATTAGCCTAACCACCTATTTTCATGGGGTTAGCCCAATTAGACCACAAAACTAGCAACCCCGGACTTAGCTCGATTCGGGTACTATTTTCATGTCCCGAACTCGGCTATTCCCTCTCCCACACTAGCTAATTGACCTCACCTTTCAGCATAAGTCAATCACTCAAAAATATGGATGAAAGCTCTCTCAAGCATTTCATCGAACACTTGGCGGGCGTGAAGAAAAACTCTAAGTTCTAGGCATAGATTGGGTATGGTTAGGCCAAATACAAGACTAATTAGCCATCAAGAGGCTAATCCATCAAGAGGCTAATCACAATCCAAGCCAACACAATCTACCAACTAAACATCACAAACACAACAAAACCTAAACTAACAAACAAGAACATAAACTTGAAGAACAAAACAAAGAGAATGAAATAAAACAAATCTAAACAACTAAATAACATGAATCAACAATGAAAACTAGACATAAAAACCAAACAAAACAAGTATAAGAATTAAAACTAACAAAACATAAACAAGAACAACATATAAACTAAAGAGATAAAAGGTGAGAAAACTTAGTCTTGAATTGATGAAGGAACTTGAAATCCAAAGGTTGAATCCAAAATTACAATCTTCAATCCTAAACTAATCCTCCTCTTAAAGTTTTGTTTTTTTTTTTTGGGCTAAAACATAATCTAAACTACTCTAAGAATCTCCCCAGGAGAAGCCCGAACGACCCCTGAGCAAAAACGCCCGAAGAGGGCTTAAATAGAAAATCGTGAGACCGAATGACGGTCGGGGGCACGACCGTGCCAAATGGCACGGCCCCACCGTGCCAGTGTGGCATGGCCGTGCCACATGGCACGATCCCACCGTGCCTCTTCTCTGGCAGGGTGGTTCGACCCCCTGTCGTCCCTTTTTGCTGGTTTTTGCCGTTTTTCTTCGCTTTCTCCCGTCTTCTCTCCTTTTCGCGACGTGCGCTCGATTTGGAGTTATTTCCTACAAAACATAAATAAAAAAAGTAAAAATCCTAAAGATTAAGTTATTATACGAGCTAAAAGTGAGTGAAAGAGGCACGTAAAATAGGACAATTTATCGCCTAACACCCTCCTACCCTTCCATGAGCATCTACAAACACTCCTACAAAATCTCCCAGTTGAGGCATGACAAATCTCCAACAAGAAGACCAATTTGGGCGACATTCTCTGAACAAAACCTCGGAGGTCAGAAACTACCTGAGGGTTGCCCAACCCCCGATAGTTAAGGCATAGAATACTCATTGCACTGGGCGGGGTTGCTTTGCAACCTCCGTCGGATTAAGTGCATCAGCCAAAGTGTCTTCCACAGCTCGTACTTTGCCCCCGCTATTCTCTTTTAGGTTCACATCTCCACCCTTCCTTTACGATAACTCGTTTCTCTCCAAAACCAAGGGAACATCATCAATCACCATGTGGGAAGGAGACTCTCTATGAGGGTCTTGTGGTGTCCCAGTTTGAAGCAACTGTTTTGGCACAGGTGACTCAAAAGTGAGCTTTACTCTTGCTTTGTTGCCCACACTAGTACTCTTGAAAGCTAGGTACAACTTCTTCTCTTCTCGCATTTTCGCTTCCGCAGACCTTCTACGGGACTTTAAGGGGGATGCCTGTAGCTATTCTCCATATTGTAGCAGTGATTCATCACCTTGGGGGTTGTACCTATTGCACCCGAGACAGACATGATCTAGTCTCCCATATCCATAACAAAATTCTTGTAATTTAACATACCCAAGTTTTATCCATAAGGGCTTCTTATCAACGAGGATGCGGACTCCCCGAATAAGTGGTTTTGCTATATCAATGTCCACGCTGAAACAGAGGGATTTATCAACACCATACATTGTAGATTCGTCACACCCGATGAACTTCCCAATTTTTAAACCAAAGCGATTGGGCACAGGCTATCGTTTGTTTCTTCGCTAAGATATCGTAGGCCTTAACCCAAAATCGTGTCGTGAGAAACGGTATCTGTGAAGGTTGCTCCAGTCCCCGTCACTTCTGTCAATAATAGGATTTTACCATCAAAGCACCAAGGTCCTTTATTAAGAACAAAGTCCTTGTTGACAACACAGAAGAATTGGAAGGCAAAGAGGTTGGAGTCGAGGTCTCGTATCACCACCCCTTTTTCCGATTTCCAGATATTTTTTAGGATTGATTTCATTGCCCTACGGTTAAAAGACTTAGTCGTTAGCAGTTTCCCGTACAGGCACATGCAATCTGCTCAGGACGCTCCTCTGAGTCGATATTCGCCACATCAATTATCTCTTCCTCCTCCTCAGTTAGTTTCAATTGCAACATCTCCTGTTCTAAATTGGACGCCATAGGTAAAGATGATAACGTGAGTGCCAAGCAACCGCCGATTACTCCAATTATGAGTTGGGGCGCCGGTTCTCTACCTAGGAGTAATTAAGAGCAACAAACACTCAACCAACAATCACTTACAGTGAGGGAAATACTGATCAACCAACCAGCCCTACAAGGATTCGAGGGCAATGGCTCTCATGTCTAGGGTTTGGATACCCAGCAGCGGAGAGAGATTGAAATCCAATTGATTTAAAGGCTTTATAAAGACGATTTCTCCTAAAAGAATTTTGGTGCTGCCTTTTGATTTGATGACATTTTCTTATCCTATTGGGTGGTTAGGCTATGAACCCGATTTGGATTATTTTGCTCGACAGTTATGTATATGAGCCCGGTTTGGTTTATTCTGATATTTCTGTTTGAAATGCACATTCTCTCCTGTATAGAACTAGTCATTTGGAGACAATATTGCAAAGATAACTAAATTTCTGTTGTGGGTGGTTCCGTGATATCTTATTTGTTGTATGTTCCATCAAACCGCAATTGTTTTTGAGCTGCAAAGCTGATTTCTGGACAGGATATTTTATGTGTTTTTAGAAGAATTTGGCTAGAAATCCTATTTGGAAAAATAATCTTTTTTGCTTGGAAAAACTATAAGTTTCATAAATTAAGGTGCTTTTATTTCGAAAAGTTTGGTTTGTAAAATAGTTTCTCCATTAGTAGAAAATATTTCCGATTGGTTTTGAACTAGTTTTCAAATGTTCCTTAGGGCATGTTCTTTTCGAATTGTCATAAGTATTTATCAGCAGCATTCAACAACTTTTAGCACAACTCAAACATTGTTAAGCACTTATGGAAAATACATAGTTATAATTTCTTCAACCATTCAACATGTTTCAACATATTTCAGATAATTCAGCATGTTTCAGTAATAAGCACCAAACTACCAATAACTATGTCTCAAAGTTAAAAAGAACATACCTTTAGTTTATGCTACTGACTATCCTTGACTCACTTTTCAAATATTTCATTTTCAAGTGACAGTTTCTATGGGTAGCACGGGTGCCAATGTGTGGCAGCCAGGACTAGTTTACATAATAAATTTGCATTTAAGACATTAGTTTGACATGTCATACTAAAATTTCTAGGTGGTAATTTCATATGAATAATTAAGTCAAAGTAGACGCCTCAAATTACCTTTAAGCCTAAAGGAAAGTGTAGAGTTTTACGTTAGTTTGGCTTGTTTGTTATCCTAAATTATCCTTGCCTCATGTTCTTCTTAATGAAACACGACAGTAACACCCTTATATAGGTACCCATTTGTGTGATAAGTTTAAATTTAATTCACTAAAATGAATAGGTAGGAAATTCGGGGTATTACAACCCCACATTTTAAAGTTGTTTGTAGAGTTGAGACAGTTTTGACTGATCAGAACACTGACTAACAGTGGAGTTATCTCATGTATAACTTGCACATATGCCTTTAAAAAAAAGGACAATCACTGTCTATGTGGGATAAATCCGCCACGACATCATCTTTCCAAGGAGTCAAACCTAGCTTCACTTAGTGGTGGGATATTGAAAATAAATAGCCTCAAATTTGGGGGCATTAGGTGCTAGGTTTAATGTTTGAATTGTCGACATCCAATATCCCAAAATTAAGATTATAAGCATTCCAAAACTCTTACTTAAAAGACCCGGGACATTACCTATTTTCTATTAGTGGGGCCTAGTCGACCTGAATCTCATTGATCCTAACCCTTATTTAACAATAATGCAATTTGAAATATGAGACCATCTTAACCAAAGCAATTATCAATGACCTCAGAGCATTTGTTTTTTGAAAATGCATAGCATCTAAAAAGCAAACTTATATTTTTTTTCCTATGCAAAAAAAAAAAAGCAAACTTAAATGAAGCTTAAATTGCTTTCATAAATAATCAGAAACATTCTAATTAGATTCAATTATCCTTAATTAGTCTATGTGCATCCATACTTCATCTATCCTTACGGGGAGAAGAAAGTGAGAAGCAACACATCTATGATGCACGAACATTGATACGGTGACACAGATGTGGTACGATACAAACACAAGACACATCAATTATGGAAAATGTAGGACACATACATGGTATGGACATGACCATTAAAAATTTATAAAATTATATTTAAACTATGAATACTTTAGTGTAATTTATCTTTATTTTTAAAAATTTAATAAGTGCGAAATATGTTCTTGAAAGTCCAGTAGAGTAATTTATAAGCTGCTGATCAGCTGATAAGACATGAAAATGAAACGAATGGTATTCAATGACGATAACCCTTAAAATAGAAACAACATTGGAATTATGTTAATTATAGTTTGGTATTACTAGAAATGATACAACAAATGAGTTTTTAGAATATAATAATATGAACTTTTGGGATGGTGGAAGGTAATAATCCAAACTTAAGAAATTATTACCAGTGAGCTAAACTTTGAAGGGATTTATTTCTAATATATTGCCACCGAGTTAGACTCAGTGATGAATGACGTGGCGGTGACAGAGTCCAAGTTATATTAATGAAGCAATTTTGTTTAAAAAAATGTATGATTTGACATTAAATTTAACACATCAACTATTGTTGACTTTTTTTTAAAACATATAAGCTTATTTTCCTAAGTTGTCGATTTTGACTTGATATTCGCTATCCAATAGTCACCTGCTATTCACAAATTTCTCACACAATCGCAAAATTTGGTCACAATATTGTCAAGATTAAACATTCAAGCAACAAAAACAACCTACATTTTTTTTTTTTTAAACAATGGTAAAGAAAGAAACAATCAACGTTAGGCGCATCTTCTCACAAGAGTACGCCCAACCACATCACGGCCAGAATAGCACCAAGCGCTGGAGAAAAACATTCATCTGAAGAAAAACAATTTGTGCTAGTGTGCCTAAATTTGGAAAGCCAATCAGCAGCCATATTTGCCTCTCGAAATATATGGTTAACTTGGAGTTGAGTAGCTCGTTGCATCCATGTGCAAACGTCTTCAAAGATTGTAGATATTTTCCAAGGTACACTTATTTTACCTTGGAATGCATGAATCACTGTGTAGTTCTTGCCTTTAATGCAGAGTCTGGTGAAGCCAGCCTGATTGGCCACTCGAATTCCATCTCGTAGTACTCTTACTTTAGCAATACGAATTGACAACTGCCCATAATTTGCTGCTCCTGTTTTGATAATTTTTTCGGTCCAGTCTCATAGAATGTAACCTCCTGCTGCTGTTGAATTGATGAGAGATCCATCAAAATTGATTTTGATGAATCCTAGTGGTGGCGGGTGCCAATGAACAAGCTGGAATTTTTTAGAGGGAGAGGAAGAAGGCCCCCTTTAGGAAAAATCGTCCAACATGCAAGTTCGGATTCTCCATTCGGCATATGCCTTGTTGGCCCTGATTAGATATCTAACTGGATTGAAGATTTGTTTATCAAATACTACTGCATTTCTCTCTTTCCAAATGCCCCACACTAGGAATGCGAATTTTTGCAGTATCTTTCGGTTCCGTGAACTCCTTACCTTGTTTAGGGCATCACTCATCTCCTGGCATCCTATAACCAGCGGTGGATATCAGCCAGCTCCCAAACTTTTTTGGCTATCTGGCATTAGCTGAATAGGTGCTCCATTGTTTCAATTTTATTCAGGCAGTTTGGACAAACTGGATCTAGATTAATGCCCCTTCTGAGCCAGATGCCTCGAACAGGGATCGCCTTGTGACATATTTGCCATAAGACGATTTTAATTTTTGGCATGGTATCTATCTGTCAAATCCATTTAAGGGGTCGTTCTGAAAATCACTTATATCCTTATCATGAGCTATCCATGTAGCAGTTTTAGTACTAAAATTACCTGCACTATCTAAGCTCCAACAGAAGGCATCTGGTTTACTATGTACTGGGATAGCAATGCCTTGGATTTGAGAGACGATTGGGTGGTTGTCCAGAATAGAACTAAGCTTTGCACAGTTCCAGGACCTGTCTTGTTGAATAAATTCAGACACTTCAGCTTGTGGGCTGGGTATGGTTTCTTAATCCAATTCTAGTATTTCAATGAGGTTTTTATTTTCTATCCAATTGTCAGACCAAAAAGAGATGCTCTCTCTATTCCCGACTTTCCAAATAATACCTTTTTTGAGTAACGGTCTACAGTTGAGAAGATTCTTCCAGATTGGTGAGTCTGAAGGTTTCCTTTTATAGGTTAAGAAGTCAGTAGTTTGTAGGTACTTTTCAGTCATGGCTTACACCCATAAGCTGGATGTACTAGTAAGCTTCTTCCAGGCTAACTTACATTGGAATGCTTTATTAACGGCTTCTGTTTTCCGTAAGCCTAAGCCATCTTTACTTTTTGGTAGACAAAGTTTATGCCATGCAATCAATGGAAGGCCTTTTTCTGTGTTAGTATGTTTCCAGAAGAATTCCCGACTAAGTTTATCCAACTGTTGATAGGTTGTCGTTGGCAGCTGGAAGCGTTGCATTGTATGCGTTGGTATTAATTCTAGATGCGATTGAATTAGCACTGTTCTTCCTACTTTGGATAGACAGTGTGTTTGCCAATTTTGAAGTTTTGAAATAGCTTTATCAATGATCTCTGTAAAGGTTGATTTGGAAGGGCGGCCTTGGAAAAAAGGGCATCCAAGATATTTACCTAGCGTTGCTATATGATGAATATTAAAAATGCTCGTAACTAATTGCTTTTGCTGGTTGGAGGCATTATGAGAAAATGTAAGGACAAATTTGTGGTAGTTAATTAATTGTTCGGAGACAGAGCAAAATTCATTTAAAAGAGTTTTCAAGGTCATACAGCTTTCGACGTTAGTTTTACAAAATAGTAGACAGTCGTCAGCAAAGAATATTCCAGGAATTATTAGGGCAAATTTTAAAACCTATTCCTGATTTGTTCTTAGCTACCGCTTGTGATAGCCATAGGCTCATCACTTCCATACATATTATGAATATGTATGGAGAGAGAGGATCTCCCTGACAAATGCCTCTGGTCGGTGTGAATAATCCATTAGGCTCATCATTGACAATTACAGAATAAGATACTGAGGAGATACACTCCTTGATCTATTTATTCCACATAGGGTGGAAGCCTAATTCCTGGAAGCATTTTAAAATGAAGTCCCATTCCATTCTATCATAGGCTTTTTCTCTATCTAGCTTCATAGCTACCCAAGCAGCTTTAGTCTTTAGATTTTTGAATTTATGCAAGATCTCATGAGATAGGAGAATATTGTCATGGATAGATCTACCTGGAATGAAGGAACTTTGTAAAGGTAAAATTAGCTTTTCAAGCAATGGTCGTAACCTATTAACAAGAATCTTGGCAATGATCTTGTAAAAAGTTGAGCAAAGGCTGATGGGCCTAAATTGGTTTGTTTGAGTTAGATTTTCGAGTTTAAGAATAAGTGCTATGAAAGTATGGTTTAACTCTTTGACGATCTTACCATTCCTAAAGAATTCACTGATACAATTGAACAAATCTTTTTTGATATAAAGAATCCTGTACCAAATCCATCAGGTCCTGGTGTTTTATTAGAGTCGATGCTGAACAGGGCATTCCTAACCTCCTCCAGATTAGGGAGTCTAACCAGGTCACTATTTTCTTGATCAGTAACTAAATGGTTTAATCCAAGATCTGCTATGCAGTCCTGACTATTAAAATTTGATTTAAATCGTTTGTGAAATTCAGCAGTAAATTTATCTGTTATGGCCTTGGGCTCATCAATTCATACACCACACTTATCACGGAGCTTGATAGTGAGTTTCTTTTTCCTCTTATAGTTAGCTCTTCATTGGAAGAAAGTAGTATTTCTATCAGCATTAACCAGCCAATTTTTCTTCGCAGTTTGCCCCAATATTTTTGGTTAAAAAGCATCACTTTTTTCCTCTTTGTTTGAGGAGTCATACTAACCACGAATTCAGTTGAAAGCTATCCAGGTTTGCTATAAGTTTGTCCTCGACATAGTCAATTTTTTGCTTATTCTTGTTTAGTTTCTCATAAAAGTTGCCGAAGTGGTTTTTCGACCACGTTTTAATTTCATATTGAATAACTTTGAGCTTTTTCGCAAGATTGAACATATTTGTTCCTCGCACATTTGATCTCCATGCTTTTGCTATAATAGTATCAACTTGGTAATACTTGCACCAGAAATTCTGGATCGAAAGGGAAATGCTTTGTGCCTGTGGATTACAAGATCGGAAGTTACAATATAGGTTGGTGGTCTAAACAAGTGAAGCTTCCATGTTCCTCTAATGTGTTTGGGTACATGGATAACCAATCCTTTCTGGCTAGAGTTCTATCAAGTCTTTCGTATACTAGATGCGTGTGTATTTTCTTTTTCCAGGTGAATATGCTACCTTTTAACTTGAATAGTTTCCGCATCTGTCTCTAATATGAATCTATTAAGTCATTGAAATTTGCTCATGGGGAGTGATTGCCCCCCTTTTTCTTCGTCAGGACTTCCTAATTCATTGAAGTCTCCCATCAAGCACCAGGGTACATCAAACACCGCATTAAGATGGATGAGATGTTCCTAGAACTAAGCTTTCTCTCTAGATTGAGCTGGAGCATATATTCCTGAAACTATAGTATTCTGGCCTTTCTCAGGATCATAAACGAGCATATGGATTGCCCTTGGTTCTTTCAAGAGGCGGGTTGCATGGATTTTATCGTTATTCCATAGCACCGCAATTCCCCCCGAGTGGTTGGTCGGTAAAACGTAATCGTAATGCTCAAAGCCCATTTGGGGAAGTACTTTAAGAATATTTTTTTCATTCATCATCGTTTCTAACAAAAAAATGATGTGTGCCTTGTAAGCTTTTGATAGGAATTGGACTTCCTTAATAACTTGCGGTTTTTTTGCTCATTGGATATTCCAACTAATAATTATCATTAAATTTTAGCAATGTGAGGGAGTTGGTTCTCGGGACCTAAGCGTGCACATTTACAGCAAGTATTCCCATGTTTTCCGAGCCACGTATCATAGAGAAAATGATGCAATCTAATAAGACAGTTTCTGATCAATAAATTAGGCAGTATACTTTGCACTTGGGAGAGGTACTCAGTGCAGAAAGACCCAAGGTTCCTTTCTAAAGTAAAATAACAATACAAATTAAGAGGGGATAGATTAATATCGTTAATAGAGGTTGGGCTGACAACGCTGTCATGAGAGTACACCGTCAATACAATATAAGTTTTTTGCATAGATTCATACTGGTCAGTGGTTCAAAAACATTGGCACTAATCAGGCATAACAAAGCGACTTGCTGTAACAAAAATGTCATCCCGCATATCATTGTACCCTATCGGTATCTTTATGTCAATACAAAGTACCAGCAAATACAGCTTGTTAATTTTTCTCAGCCCGAGGGCAGTCAAAGCATTAGCCTTGGAAGGGTAACACCCTTCACTCGCTATCAAATAAATCGATTCTCCAATAGCAGACCATGTAAAGATGAGGTTCCATGTTAACTGCATTTTGTACGCTGTGCACCTTTCCTGGCAAAAATTGACAATGAAGTTACGATGTTGGGCAAACATGATTTTAAATAACACTAGACTAATCTTCCAGGATTGAAATGTCGCATGCCAATGCAAAGCAGGTCTAATATTTGTTAAACATTTAATTAGGGAAGTCTCAATCTTGATGGTATGCATTATTGACTTCTTAATAGATGGGCGACAAAACCTTAAACTCAA
Organism: Carnegiea gigantea; assembly: GCA_029747015.1. NCBI lineage: Eukaryota > Viridiplantae > Streptophyta > Magnoliopsida > Caryophyllales > Cactaceae > Carnegiea > Carnegiea gigantea. The sequence continues at coordinate 2,859,439 of JAKOGI010000004.1, read as the reverse complement.
GGAGATTGGCTGCTCACTACAGTTAGGAGCAACACAAAGTTCGGTGTACAAAGGTCTCATCCTGCAACCATCTATTTTCAGTAACAATAATGCAAATTGTCCAGGATCCCTATCTCACTCCAATTCCGCCAAACACTTTGCGCAAGGGGGGGAAGGGATGAAACAAATAGATCCAAACCATTTTCAACATAACATTTCTAGTGGATAATACGGCAGCAAACTGAACATATATATCCATTAGAGATTCCTTGCCAATCAGTGCTAGTCATAGCATTACAAAAGATACAGACCATCCTATAGCCGGATGTTATAACTTGAGGAACTGGAATCTTAGATATAACAAAGGGAGAAGATCCTAACCAGGGAAGGGACCACATAACCTGCACCAAGTGCCAACACCAGCTAGTGAAGTACCTCATGAGCAAAAAAACTTGCATTATAATCATCAGCAAAAAACATAATTAGTCCAAGCAACCAGGTCAGAGAAGCTAGATGTGGGAGTTACACTCCTCGCCTTCTTCCATTCTCTTCCTCTTAGAGGAGTTCGTGGACATTTCAACATCCTCAATGTTACCCAGATTAAGGAACAATTCAGCATTGTCATAAGCATCCATACCTTCTGCCTCATCATCTTCCATAGCATTTAAAGTATCAAGATTAGGAGAGTCTCCATCTTGGGTGTTCTCATCAGTGGGGTTAGCCAAAATAATGCCAGTGAGGTCAAGAGTGCCTGGGCCTGCCATCGTAGGGTCCTCTGTCTGCTTAGTCACAAGGGGGAGTGAAGGGTTATCTCCCAAAAAGGGGAGGTCCTGAGGTTTCAGGGTAGGGTACCTTTTTGTTCGGGGGCCAACGGCAGGACAGACTCTTTGCTTAGGAGAAACCGTGACCCAATTATCAGTCACGGATGGATGGCTAGGGTTAGAAGACAAGGGTTCTTTTATAGCTTGACAGTCAATGGATGGGTGATGTCTATGTTCAGACAGACTTGGGCAAACATGCCTTTCAGGCGCAACAGAGTGTTTTGGTCTACTCGGACTATGGGGCCCACAGGTTTAAGAAGGGCAGTTAAAGAGTCAATATCCCAAAATTCCCAAGGCAACCTAGGAACTCTAACCCACTGGTCAATGTGCGTAATGACAGCAGAATATGAATCAAAGAAGGGTGTCCATTTCTGGATAAAAAAGTTTAGACCATTTACATGCCATGGCCTGAGTTCAAAGACAAGCCTCTTATCCTCAGAATTAGCAAAGCGAAGCATAATCCAGTCATTACCAGCATCAATGTAGTCTATATGCCTTTTCACAAAATGGCAATATTTTTTGGTTTTATGAAGGATGGTAGGGATCGGGACAGGGTCCCCCTAGATTCTCCCAATCAAACGACAAGCAAGCAGTTCCTCCAAATGGGTAGGTTGTGATTGGTGGGGTAAGGGAGGCCGGGAGTCAGTCTGAATGGAACAGGGTGCTGTCTGTGCTAAGGGAAGGAGCCCTGGAGGATTACCTCTTGAAAGTTAAGGACAAAGTTTTGGTTCAGGTGGGAGGACTTGAGAATTACCATTACCCCCCAGACCGTATTTGAGGGCATCAGCGTAGGGGCTGGTTCTGGCTGGATCAAGTTGGCGATGATGGTGAGATTGAACTCCATCCAACACACGTAGCTCTCTAGATTGGACAGTATGAGCAGTAATGGAAACATTGTCGTTGTGGTTAGGACTACCAGCTAGGCTGCTGACTAGAGAGAGGGGGTATGTTGGTGAGGAACTAGTCATAGGCACTAGGGCATTAGACTGAGTATTGGATTAATCAGACTGGATGTTCTGGGTAAACACAGCATACCTATATATACTAGTTCCCCAACTACTATAAAATGCTTGAAAAAAAGACTTCCGCCTGGCACAGCCCAATATGGAAATTAACTTCAGAAGGATCATATGGCTCCTAACAGCTCCACGATATTCAACCAAGCAAATCAGCATTAAAGATACAATAAAAGGGGGGATATCACCTAGAAGTTGTAGATCTTCAACTCTAATCCACTTAAATAGGGGTAATAAATGCCACATCCATGGTAAGTTGCTGAGACAGCCCACAGGTTTGTGCTTAGATCATATTGAGCTATCAAAATCATACTCGAGTGCTTCTCTGGGTATAGCTTTAAGCCTAGGCTCTTGATTGAACGCATAGATCTTCTCTGGACCGGCCGATTCACATAGATCGGGATAGTTAATACTCCCCAAGGGTCAAAAACACACTTTTCGCACTTCTCCAACCTTGGTCTGGCTATGGGAAAAAATAGGTTGTTTGGCATAAATAAAGCGAGGAGCAAGGGGTAACTTAGGCAAGGCTTGGTCAATTTGGGGGCAGATCGAAGGCTGAACTGGTGGATTGTTGTCATTTCCACCATTAATACGGAGATTAGCTGAGAGCTCGATTCGAGGTTACAAGAATTTAAAGCAGATTTCTTCTTCCGATCTGAGAGAATTAGCGGTTTTGGGCAATAAATCAAGGTGGGTAAGAAAGGGGATGTGGAGAATCCATCGTTGGTCGACTAACAAGGCAGAGAAGATGGGTAGCTGGGGAGGCGATGGGACTGCCCCATTATGGTTGGATTGGGTGGTTGGCAGGGTTACACTGACGATGGGTAGAAGGCGGTTAGGAGGCTCCTTCATAGATAGGCTAATCTCACTATATGTCTACTTCTCTGTCTAGAGTTTTCCTCCCTCTCTCTCTAGAGACTCCTTGTTTATGCATGCTGCATATGCAGGCTGAAGTATCAAAACAAACACTTACAAAAACAACCTACATGAAAGGGTGAAATTATAGGGGTAGGATCGACCCAACCCAAAGAGAGCTTGGTATTTCTCGACGATGGTGGTTATAGCGCAATAGACATGGAGGGTGTGTCGTGGAGTCACTGATGGTGGCTATCAACAGAGCGGTAGTAATGCAAGGGAGTACGTCTAGGAAGGGGAAAAAGGAAGGGTCTTTTTTTTATCGTTTTTGGGGAAAAAGAGCTATTTGGGAGTGTTTTAGTTATTTTGACCAAGTTAAATAGCTAAATGAGTGTTTGGTAAACAGCTATTTGAAAAAAATATTTGGCCCCAAACAGCTCTTTATGGAAATGACACATTTGCTCAAGACTTTAAACAAATTATATTACATGTCATTACATTATATTTGTAGAATATTATTTTATAAAAGAGAAAGAGTGTATAGTATTATAAAGTATTCCTTAGTAGCATTGGAACCCAGTTAAATCTTGAGGATTAACAAAAATAGAGATATTTTTTTATTTTTTTGAGGGAACAACAAACCATTGAAGTTGCATTGTCTCTATTTTTTTTTCTTAACTAAGTAGTATAGGTTTTGGTGTAGATTTTCTAATTTTGCTAGTATATTATATCATGCTTGTTTGGTTCTCTCATCATGTACCTTTATGAACGCCAAATGTTTTGATATTTATATTGCAGATTATTCAATCTCCCTTCCAATTACCTCGACAATGAGCTTTGAATCGATCGAGATAGTAACATTTGACATTATGTTTTGTATTAATTGAATCTAATGAAGACAATGTCATTATACACCAAAAAAATTTAAAAATAACAAAATAACGTTATAAAACATCGACGTCATTTACATAAGAACAAATTGAAAATAAATAAAACAGACGATTAATGCAAGTTCTGTAGAATTTAATAAGAAAGTAAAGTTTTATCAATCAACTTTTTCTTCTATTTTTTTGTGTGATCACAAATGAAGTTAGTTTATACCTATGACACCAATTTAATTATTTTTTAAAAAAATTGATCAATAAATTAAAAAAATATGTTTTATTAAGAAATAATTTAGAGATAAAGATATAAATGGAATTGTACCAAATATTTTTATTAGAAACAGCTAACTTTACCAAACAATTTTTCTATAAATAGCTAATTCAAACAGCTAATGCAAACATCTAATTCAAACAGCTAATAATTAAGACAAATAGTTAACAACTAATCGCTAACAACTGTCTACCAAACAGGGCCAATATTGGTTAAAAGAAGGAGAAAATGAGGGAAAACTAGATGAACTCATGGAAATTTTCTGGTGGTGGGGAGAGAGAAACGATGGAAATTAGCTAATGTGTAAAAACATAGGGTCAACAAAGCTGAGTTATTAAAACAAAATGTCAACAATAGATTTTTGTTTTTTAAAAAGTTGCTTCATTAATACAACTTGACTCTACACCGCTACATCACTTCTCCATTGAGTCTAACTCGGTGGCTATATACTAGAAATAATTCCCTTCAAAATTCAGCTCACTGCTAAGAATGTCTTAAGTTCTGATTATTACCTTCCACCACCCCTAAAGTTTGGATTATTAGATTCCAAAAACACTAAACAAAAGAACTACTTATAACATTGTTGATTTGCATCTGACATGGTTGACTCTATGTGTCTAACATGTGTGTCATGCGCATCCTTTTAGTTTTTAGACCTACTTCAATTATTGGTGTGTCCGATACGCATTTAAGAATTGTTACTGTCCAACACGCATCCGTCACTAGACATGACAACCATGAGAAGTGTCCGTGCTCTATAGAGTACCTTTACAAGCATTGAAAATAGTTAGTAAATTGTGAACCATTTTTTCAAGTGTCCCACATCATTATAGGAAAGAGATTGTACTCCTTTCATAAGTAGTGTCAAATGTGCTTATAGATAAATAAGCTCTGTAACAGACTCACCCAAACTGACTACTAAGATTCAATGTGCAGAGTTGAATTGTACTTACATCCGCACACAGTGTGAGCTATAGGGCGGTTTTTAAAGGAATTCAGTCACCAAAAGGAATTATCACCCATTCATTCATAGCCTTGGCCACCACCATGTGGTATGCTTATATACATATCTTGTACAAGAGTTTCATATGTAGTCAAATACAAATTCTTGGTAACTCAAATCCTAGCTAAGAAGGCAAGTTTCCTATTCATAGACGAAACAAGGATACTGAATAAATAATTACAATATTTATTTCTAATACTCTCCCTCAAGGTGGAGCATAGGGATTGACTATGCGCAACTTGCCCATTAAGAAATGCAATTGCTGTTTACTAAGAGCTTTGGTGAAGATATCGGCAACTTGATTCCTGGAAAAAACATAACCTGTGGTAAGATCACCTGAGATTAAGCGTTCGCGTACAAAGTGACAATCCATCTCTATATGCTTTGTCCTTTCGTGAAAAACAGGATTCTTTGCAATGTGTAGTGCAGCTTGATTATCATAGTATAGTTTCATAGGGGAAGCATGATAGACACCCATGGCAGCTAGAAAAGACTTAATCCATATTAACTCACTAGTGACTGAGGCCATAGTCCGATATTCAGCTTCTGCTGAGGATCGAGAGACTAACCCTTGTTTCTTCGTCTTCCACGATATAGGAGAGCCTCCCAAGGTAAGTAGAAACCCAGTTAGAGAACGCCCAGAGAGAGGACACGCCCCCCAATCACAATCACAGTATGCAGAGACTTGTAGATCAAAATCACTCCGTAATAAGATACCCTATCCAGGGTTTCCTTTCAAATACCGAAGAACTCGCCGTGCAGCTTCCAGATAATTTTCTTTGGGATTTTGCAAGAATTAAGATAAGATGTGAACTGCTTAAGAAAGTTCAGGACGAGTGATAGTGAGATAAATGGGTCTACCAATAAGTCTCTGATACTGAGTAGCGTTCTGAAGAGGGACCCCCGTAGCCAAAGCCAATTTATGATTAACCTCCATAGGGGAGTCTGCGGGTTTAGATCCCAATAAACCACACTCGTCAATGATGTCAAGTGCATACTTCTGTTGACAGAGGAATAATCCTTGCGAATTTCTTGCAACTTCGATACCCAGAAAATACTTGAGAGCCCCAAGATCTTTAATATAAAAGCATTAATTCAGATATTGTTTGAAAGAAGCACAAAAACCAGGATCATTACCGGTGAGTACCAAATCATCTGCATAGACAAGAAGAGCCATAAACTTACCATCCTTCTTATAGGTTAAGAAAGAGTAATCGGTATAGGTACGCACAAATCCATATTCCAATAACTTAGAAGAAAGCTTTGCAAACCATTGACGTGGCGCTTGCTTTAATCCATATAAAGATTCATACAAGCGACATACCTTGTGAGAATTAGATGTGCGAAACCCAGGAGGCATGGTCATATAGACCTCTTCTTCCAAATCACCATATAAGAAGGCATTGTGGACGTCCATTTGATGTAAGTCCCACCTTTTTGCGACTACCATAGTTAGGAAAGTCCAAATGCTTGTCATTTTGGCAACAAGGGCAAACATTTCATTGTAGTCAAAACCTTCTATTTCCTCGTCACCACGAATGACCAAACGTGCTTTGTACCGTTCAATACTGTCGTCTAAATTATACTTTACTTTATATACCCATTTACAATTGATGGGCGTCTTGCTGGGAGGAAGATCTACGACACTCCAGGTATTATTCTTTTCAAGTGCTTCGATTTCTTAAATTATTGCTGCTTTCCAATGAGAGTCCTTTACTGCTTCATGAAAAAATCTAGGTTCCACAATCTTAGTAATAGCCGCTAAATAGCCCGATGTGCATGAGAAAATTTATGACAAGTAACATAATTAGCAATAGGATACGGTTTACCTGAGGAAACCTTAGGAGATGGGTGATTTTCCATGGGTGATGGAGAGGGGTCTTGCGGTCGTGCTGTGCTAGTAGGTTCTGGTAGGCCTGCTGATGGTGGGGGTCCAAAACAGAGGGGCTTTCGTGTTGTGGACTGTTGGGCCGGCCAATGGCTGTGAGGCCTAGCTTCTAAACTGGGCTGAGCCTCAGGCGCTAGACCGGGCTGCTGACTCCCCCTGTCAGGTGGACTGGCTGAGTCTACAGCCCAGTTGATGAGACGCCTGATGGTAGGGAGGAAACCGGGGTCTATAGTCCAGAACCAGGCCCACTCACAGTTGGTCTCACATTTTCGATGGCATGCACTTGGTCCCCTACAAGATGTGAGTGTTGGGCATGCCTCCAATTCTTATCAAGTAATCCATCAGATTCCCAAATAACAGAAGGATCATGGTAGGGATCATTGGATAATTTTTCTTCCTTATTTTCAGCAAAAGGAAAGTGTTGTTTATCAAAAATCACATCACGACTCACAAATAAAGCTTCAGTTTCAAGATCATAAACCTTCCACCCCTTCTTGGCATGGGGATACCCTACGAATACACACTTCCGACTCCTTGACTCAAATTTCTCCTTAGGTTGTTGGTGACTATAGGCATAACATAGATAACCAAAAATCTTCAAGTGATCATATAGAGAGGTGGTGTCTTGAACAAGATTTCATAAGGAGTCTTGCCTTTTAAGATGGAGGAGGGGGTCCTCTTAATCAGATAATCGGCGGCTAAGGCACATTCGCCCCAAAACTCAATGGGTAAGTGAGCTTGAAAGCATAGAGTTCGAGCCACATTCAGAATGTGTCGATGTTTTCATTCCACCCTACCATTTTTGTTAAGGCGTGTCAACACAACTAGTTTGATGGATAATCCCTCCTTCTCTATAGAATGTTTTCATGGGCCCAGAAGTAAATTCCTACCCATTGTCATTCCTAATGACTTTCACCTTAGCCCCAAATTATGTGTGTGCCATGATACAAAAATCCTTCAAATATTGGGAAGCTCCGCTCTTTTCTTTTAAAAGATAAATCCAGACACCTCAACTAGCATCATCCACAATGGTTACGAAATATTGAGCACCACATAATGACTTTCTGCGATAAGGTCCATGTATGTCACAATGCACATGATCAAAACAATTGTTTGCTTTATTCTCACTGATAGGAAATGACATACGTGTTTGTTTAGAACGAAGACATACATCACATAAACTATTTTTATCTCTACTCCTAGAATTGTTGAAAATATAAGATAATGCTTGGCTCGACGGGTGACCCAATCTGCAATGCCATGTATCGAATGAGATAGCCTTGTTAGCCTGAACTGTTTCTACTGTCGCTTGCTTTAAGTAGTAGACCCCTCTTTTTGGCTCACCCACCCCAATCTGGCTCCTCGTACTAAGGTCCTATATCACACAAAGCTGTTTGGTAAATGTTACCTCACAACTGTTATTGTCAACCAGTTGCGCGATAGATATTAAATTACAATTCAATCCAGGAAGGTAAAGGACATTATTCAAACTTAGTCTAGAGTCAATAGAGACTCTTCCTTTCTTAATTGCCACGGTACTCGACCAGTTCGGCAATTCCACATAGATAGGTCTGATATTCACAATATCATGCATAAGGGAAATCATATTAGTCATGTGGCAAGAGGCCCCGGAATCAAGCAACCATACTTCCTTAGCCGAAAGCTTCTCATGAACTATACTTGTTCTACTATAAAACCTGTTGTGGCCACGCTAGGTGGCTGTACTCGACACTGCTGCTGTCAACTGAGGGCTCGCAGCGAGCTTAAACTTGGTGCGCGGCTTCTCTCCCACGTCCTCAGCCTCCAGTCGCTTGTCCTTCTCCTCGACCGCCGCGGCCTTTGTTCCGTCCCCGGCCACCGCGACTGCCCCAGTTCACTGGATACCCAACCAGCTCATAGCAAGTCATCTCGTCGTGGCCTGTTTTGCCACAATGCTTGCATGTCGGCCGCTCTCCTTGTAGGTAGCCGGGTCTGGTCAGATGTGAGGTGGCAAAGGCTACCATGTTTTCAGGTTGGGCTTCCCGGTTGGCCATCGCACTCCTATGGTTCTCTTCTTGTTGAACCATATTGAAGATTTTTTTTTTATTGAAGGCAACGACTCCATTGCGAGAATCTGACTTCAGACTATGGAGTATCGTTCATCATCAAGCCCCATCAAGAATTGATGGATTTTATCTTCCTCCATCATTTTTACTATCTTCTCTGCAGATCCACACTTGCAAGGTGGAATCTTGATATAGGTATCGAGTTCATTCCAAAGGCCCATGAGCCTTGAGAAAAACTTGACGACCTCTTGATTATTTTGCTCACACGAGGCTATCTCCACCTTTAGTCTATGAATTTTCGAGATATTGGCTACGGCATATCTTTTCTTTATATTTTCCCATAATTTTTGCGCCGAGTCAACATATGCCATGCTCTTGTGGAGCTTTGGTTCAATCACATTCATTATCCACGATTGAATCATGGAGTTCACCATCTCCCATGCATTGATTTCGGCCAAGGCTTTTCCTTCCATCTCTTGCGGTTTTGTAATCGTCCCATTGATAAATCCAAGTTTGTTCTTGGATCTTAAAGACGTCTTGACTGCGCTCTCCCCTAGTTCAAAATTCTTCCCATCAAACTTTATTGAAGTTATGATAGCTCCGGGAGAGTCGGACGGGTAAAGGAAGTATGGACTTTGATTATCAATTACAAAGTCTTGATTTTTGGTCATGGTGTGCCACGGCTAGGGCACGGCTTCTTCTTGAGTTTAGGGTTCGTGTGAAGTTCCCAGGTGGCTCTGATACCATAAAGAAACCTAGTCACCAAAAGGAATTATCACCCATTCATTCATACCCTTGGTGTCACGGGTCGATAATTCACTCAAACTTAGACCCGTGCGGCCTAGCAAACTTTGCTTGTGATTCTTGCCTTGTTTGCTAGTAAGCCTTAAGGAAAGCTTGACTTAGCCTTTGAGGAGCTAAGTAAGCACACTTCACACTCTAAGAAAGCTTTAGAGAGAGAAAGTAGAGAGAGAAGGAGTTTGGGAGAATGCTTTGTATTGCACTTGAATGCTTTCAATGGCTTTTATGACTTGGTTACAAATGAGCCCCCTTAGGGGTTTATATACACATCCACTTCCTCAATGGATGGTGGAGATTTATTTGATCCTACGGCTAATATTACACTTCCAGAATATTCTATACAAATATCCTAGACACTACACATATGTAGAATAGTGTGGAACATTCTAGAGTATAGTTTAGAATATTCTAGTATAGCCTAGAAGGTTCTAGAATCCTCCACAAGGTCCTAGATATTCTAGAAGCTTCTAGAATAGTCTAGAAGTATCTAGAGTTCTCCAGAAGGTTCTAGAAGACTCTAGAGTGTCCAGAAGGTTCTAGAACACTCTAGAACATTCTAGCGCATTTCAGAAGGTTCCGGACTTTTCTGAAAGGTTCCGGAATATTTTAGAACTCTTCGGAAATACGGCCCGTGACATCCTCCCCCACCCAATCCGGCAACGTCCTCGTTGCCTTTGGGTCTTCGTATGCTTGGCTCTTTTGTTGCCTTGTCTCTACGAGGTATCCCTTCCTCTTGGTTAGGTTGATGTGTCGTAACTATCAGCTTGGCACATCGATCCTTTGCTCACTTGCGCCCCATCCTCGTTCTAGCACGCTTCCTTCTTTGTGTCCACATGCCACTTCGAGGTCCCTCATCATTTTTGAGGGCGGATAAATGGCCTACCTCCTTACTTTCCGTGAAGCGAATGGCAGTTAGCACCTTTTCCTTTTCGGCTTCCCGTCTCATGGGTATTACATGTGCTTGTCCATTGTTCATGATGAACAAGGTGCTAGCATGAGGAACTATGATGGCTTTCACCTTATTGAGGAAGTCCATTCCAAGATAGAACTTCCGATCATCAAGGGGAGCGACGGTTATGTCGACCTTACCTGTCCATGGTCCGATTTGGATGTTTGTACTTCGAGCTACTCCATGGATTGGAAGGCTCTCGGCATTGACTCCCTTCACATAGCCCTTCTCCTTTTTGTAAGGTAGGCTAATCTCATCGGCGAGTTCTTTCGCCATGTACACCTTATCCGCTCCCGTATCCACCGTTGCTTGGAGCTCCTTACCTCCAACTTTGGTGTCTACATACATGCGACTACCGGCTTGCTTCCCCATCTTGAGTTGGATGGCACTTAGGAGCGATATTGAGGCAATACTTGTTTCCTCTTCACGCCTCTCCTCCTTCATCACAAGCGCAGCTAGTTTCCCACGCTTCGGGCACTCGAAAACCCGATGAGGCCCATTGCACAAGAAGCATGAGTATTTCCTCGGTGTCTCATCCTTCTTGTCTCGTCCCTTGTCTTTGAAGGTTGTTGGCTTGTCCCGTCTGGGAGACTTGTCCCGGTCTCCGTCATTGTCGCTATCATCGTGGTTCTTCTTGCCTCGCCCCTTGGAGAAGTCCTTCTTGTACTCGTTGAGTGATTCGGCAGCAGCAACCGCGGAGGCGAGGTCTTGCACACCACGCCTCTCTAACTCGGTCTTGGCCCAACCACTCAGGCCGTCTAGGAAGGCGAATAAGGCGTCTTCCTCTCCCATGTTTGGGATCTCCAAGAGAAGCTCCTGGAATTCCCTTACATACTCACGAAGGTGGCCCTCCTTGTGTTGGAGGCGCCTCAACTTGGCCCTTGCTTCCCTCACCGCGTCCTTTAGATAGAATTGCCCTTTGAGTTCCCTCTTGAATCCATCCCAAGTGGTGATGGGAGTGGACCCTCGGTTGACATCGTCGCACCTTCGACGCCACCAAACAAGAGCAATGTCTTTAAGAGAGAAGGAAGCCAGGTTTACCTTTTGTGCTTCATCGATGATGCCTACTGCTCCAAAGTAAGCTTCGAACTTCCAAAAGAAGTTATCTATCTCCCTCGCGTTCCTGGCCCCGTTGTAGGTTGGGGTTTGGAGCGCATTCACCTTTGGGGTGGTGGACACTTGACCTGATCCACCATTGCCTGCATTGGCCACCGCGGCCATGCATACTTTGAGTTGGGTTTCCAAGGCCTCAACCCTTGCCTTGTACGCCTCAATCTCGGATTTGCAAGCCACCACCTCGGCTTTGCAAGCTTGGAGCTCTCCATCCCGAAGAGCTCGGACCTCCTCATCGACATTGCTTGCTAAGGATTTTACCGCCTCTTGCACCTCTGCACGGAACTCCTCCAAGTCCCCCGTGGACTCGAGCTCCTCGATGCGCTTCTCCATGTCATCCACCCAACCCGTGAGATCCGACATGGAGTGGTTAATCTCCGCAAGCTTGTCATCTACAAGGATCGACAAATCCTTGTTCTTGTCCTTGCCCTTCTTTCCTCCTTGTTGAGGATTGCCAGCATCAGTGACACTTGAAGCCATGGATCTCCCAAACCGAAGCTCTGATACCAACTGTCACGGGTCGATAATTCACTCAAACTTAGACCCGTGCGGCCTAGCAAACTTTGCTTGTGATTCTTGCCTTGTTTGCTAGTAAGCCTTAAGGAAGCTTGACTTAGCCTTTGAGGAGCTAAGTAAGCACACTTCACACTCTAAGAAAGCTTTAGAGAGAGAAAGTAGAGAGAGAAGGAGTTTGGGAGAATGCTTTGTATTGCACTTGAATGCTTTCAATGGCTTTTATGGCTTGGTTACAAATGAGCCCCCTTAGGGGTTTATATACACATCCACTTCCTCAATGGATGGTGGAGATCTATTTGATCCTACGGCTAATATTACACTTCCAGAATATTCTATACAAATATCCTAGACACTACACATATGTAGAATAGTGTGGAACATTCTAGAGTATAGTCTAGAATATTCTAGTATAGCCTAGAAGGTTCTAGAATCCTCCACAAGGTCCTAGATATTCTAGAAGCTTCTAGAATAGTCTAGAAGTATCTAGAGTTCTCCAGAAGGTTCTAGAAGACTCTAGAGTGTCAAGAAGGTTCTAGAACACTCTAGAACATTCTAGCGCATTTCAGAAGGTTCCGGACTTTTCTGAAAGGTTCCGGAATATTTTAGAACTCTTCGGAAATGCGGCCCGTGACATTGGGCACCACCGTGTGGTATGCTTATATACATATCTTGTACAAGAGTTTCATATGTAGTCAAATACAAATTCTACGTAACTCAAATCCTAGCTAAGAAGGCAAGTTTCCTATTCATAGACAAAACAAGGATACTGAATAAATAATTACAATATGTATTCCTAATAGTTTTGGTACCTTATTAGGTGACATTTTACACTTGGACATGTGGCTCGCACATGTGGAAGTGCGTGTGCGACTCAATACTGAATTACAATACTTCATTTATTAATTTTGCTCAGAACCTAGATGAAGGCAACAGTTTGTGTAATGGTTTGTCATTATATCCAAGTTAATACAGAAATTACTTAATCCATTAATTTTATTGTAAATATTGATTTAGAACACCATCAGACATTGAGCTTCCGTATGAAGGGCAACAAGAATGCTCCAAAATTACAACTTGTAGTACATACACAAATTTGTCAAGACCCTTTTCCAAACTCTAACCTGCAAGTAGGGGGCAAATATTATCTTAAAGACAGTTTGTATTCATGCCTCAAAGTCATTGTCGTCCCTAAAACATTAACATATTCCTAACAAGCATATATGATATTGTCATATACGTAATATATTATTTAAGCTTTTTTTAATTATATTGTCTACTTTAAGGCATATCCTTTTTAACTTACGACCAATACTTATTAGCATTTACTACTGAAACATACTTAAAGGTTCTAAATAAGTTTACATAATTAGGGGCTAATTGTAATTAGGCATTCTATTGTGGTAAAATATGGTCATTTTCCAATGAGTTGTGATTTATATGCTATCATTGTGAATTAAATTTTAAATGACTTTTTTTAAATGATAACAATATATAGATAATTTACGAATATATGTTCAGTTTGTAGTTGCTATTATTAACACAATAATTTTCTATATCTTCAGCAATGGATTGCAAAATTAATTCAATTTTGAAAATAATTATAATTAGAAATACCTAGAACATACATTTTGGGATAGTTGTTAGTAAATTAGAAGTCGACATTACTAGTAGGCAGTGGGAATTGAATTTTATACAATAAAATCATTTTCATTTATTAGTGGGTTGTTAAGATGAGAATGTCATAAGGTAAATTCTTTTTTTTTTTAAATCAAGAGATAGGCCAAAGTTTAGATATAAGGATATATAAAATATAAAAGTTGGTCGTAAAATTATTAATTTATGATTAGCAATATTTTTTAAAAAATTTATCTTTCAATTTTATTACATTCTTAAAATAAGTATGCAATTTTTAAATAATTTATGACAAATCTACGTATTTATGTAATATAATAATTCATTAAATAATATGCATTTTAGGAATATAATAATAATATTTTTTTAATATTATGCTTAAAAGTGTGAAACATTTTATTTCGTTACATAATAATTTTTTTTTTCAATTTTAAATGAATTATATAATAACAACAATAAACCTATTTATATTATTGATTAAATAAGTTCAATTATTGATAAAGAGTAGGTGATTTAGATTTAATCAAAATCTAATCAACCAAGTACTTTTATAAGGCCAAATTGTGCTGAATTATGCTGAATAATGTTGAATTATGCTGAATAATGTTAAATTATGCTTTAGTGCACTGAATTGTGCCAAAACATGTTGAATACTGATAATAAATATTTATCGTAAATTGAAAAAAACATAACCTTAGAGTTCATGGCACTCAAAACATTGTTGATGATATTGTCGCTTATTGGAAGCCTCTTCGTTATGAATCTTCCAGCTTTGTTTATTTTATGTAGCTTTTTCAATATATTTTCTTTTTTTTTTTTGCAAGAAGTTATTTTATTGTAGAATATCTCTCTTATCTTCTTCAATGACAATCTCTGTGCTCTCAACATCTAGCCATTAAAGTGATTTTGCGTGGGCGGGGTCCCTTGTTAGTTGTTTTATTGAAGTTTGATTGCTATTGATAACATATACGTGATAGAGTTCAGTCAAGATATCACCTTGTCAAATAAATTTCTCTTCAACCATCATTATATTTATTCTAGTTTACTCTAGGAAGTTAGTATTAAGGGTCCACGTGATTTTATGAAAAAGTCGTTCCAATTACAATTCTCTATTTTTAGACCATGGGCAGCGCTGGGCTCCTGAGTCCCAAAGTCTAGCTGGTGAGTGTGAGGGACCGCTCGGAGGCCCACAGCAATAGGCTCGCAAGTCGAGGCACCACGAGCGGCTTGCTCCTGTGAGCGGCCCGCTCCTTATTTTTTTTTGGTTGTTTTGCCCTTCAACACGACGTCGTTTGGGAAGCGAAATTTCCTTTTTTTTTTTTATTGTTGCTGAATAAAAAGAAAGAAAAAAGAATCTGGACATTGAATTGGACCTCTGGTAGGAAAGAGTCGTGGGCAACGTTGGGAGCCCAAATGTTTTTTCTTTTGTTGAACTAATTTCAATTCTATTGTATTTACATGTTGAATTATTGTATTTTTTTAATCGAATATTAATCAATATATTTATTTATTTATTATCGAATCTTGTAATTTTTATATTCAAGCATGTGTGAATTTTTTAAATTCAAACTCTTGTGTTTTTTTAAAAATTATGAGCCTCTAATTAGTTGTATATCAAATTATTATGTGTAAATTATTTTTTACAAAAATAATAAAGCCAAATAACGAAGCAAAAGATAAAAACTAAACTAACTAAATATGTTTAAGTGTGAGGTCCATAGGTATTATTTTATTTAATAAATCAAAGTAATAAATCTTGCATTGAAGAGAGGGAGGCTTACGAGTTAAAAAACTAACTCAAAAACTAACGTAGAGGGGATCGACCTCATTGATAAGCCAAAAAAAAGCTCACCATTCCACAAACTTTTAACCTACATTGTTTAATCACTTTAATCCTTAAAACATGCGAAAACTGTTGCATTGACCTTCTTAGAAAATAATCAAGTAGGGAGGGCCTCAAAAATGAATAAATAAATAAATTGACATATTTAATTAGTTGAGGGGATGGTGACATAGCAACCACTCAGGGCATATAAAGCATACACCATCTGCCCTAGGAATCTGGATGTCCAAGTAAAGTTTATCTTCTTTTGTATTTGTTCCTCCTTATTTTATCCTGTTTGCACACCATCTGCCCAATGGCATCTCCTTTTTCCTCCTTTGTTTTTATTTTCTTTTCCCCGCTTCTGTTCCCAATGATGCTCTCTACAGGCATGATTAAGCACATTTTTATACTTTCCGCCACCAATGTAAATAAATTTCTATTTCTTGCTCTTTAATAAAAGTCTAGTATGAGATGATGTAAAATAAACAAACATCTTACTGGCTATAGGCAAAGGCCGTAATTATTTGGCAATAACGTTTTGGATAGAGTTTCGTATTTTGATCAAGTCAATATACTAATTAGTTAATTTTTAGTGTTCGGTAACCTAGTATTTGGATTAGTATTTCAAGTAACATTTCGCATTTTAAACGGTGTTTCTGAAAAACTAACATTATTAGCTTTTGGTATTTCGAAGTAGTGTTTCATATTTTTTAGCCAAAAAATATCCTTTGTAAATTTTCTGTTTGAAAATTATATATGTTCTTTTACGTCAATTTACACTAATCAACTAACCTGAACTGCTATCAACTATCCACTAACAGTTAAATTAAAAATGCTATTAGCTACCTGAACCGCTATCCGCCACCTGAATTATTATCCACTACTTAAACCGTTGATTTTATTGAGCATGACCTAATTTCATGTCAATTTTTTGAAATAGATTGTGTCATGGTTGTTTGCCTATGTCATAAATACAAACAAAAGGCGAGAAGAAATTAGGCTATAAAGTGCAGATCCTAAAGGATCTAAAAAAAATGAATAAGCTTAAAGAGTCACTATGAAAGGGAAAAGTTAACAATCCACAAAATGAAGATTAGAGATATGAATGATTGGAAACGACAAGTTTCACTCCCAAATAGTTGATACGTTCAATTGAGTTACAAAATTATAGTCACATCTTAATCAATGTATTTATTATTTATATGTATCACTTATGTATGAGGCTTCTTTATAGCCTAGACCACCAACCATATTCGTTCTCGGCTACAAATGAAATCAACAATGTGTAAGCTATATTGGATTCTTGAAATTTATATATAATGTAGAAAGTAGAAGTTACATCATTTTTCACTTTAACTCCATTTAATTTGAATGAAAGATAAAGAGGAAAAACTAAATAAATTACAATTTTCAACTTCATTTAAAAGAATTTTTATTTTGATAAACCATTTAAAAGGAAATTTTAGGCAAAGAGCAAGAATTTTTTCACCTCTGTTTACCCTATAATTTCTATTTTGCTCGATCGCATTAAAATAAAAGTAGACAGTGGTGAAAGAAGGTATGAAATTTGTAAATCAACAAGGGAGTGTGAGTTTGAGTGTTATTGTTGGGATTTGTCCCAAATTCCTTTGCTGGTTTTGGTGACAATAAATTATTTCATTTTTTGAAGATTATTGTTTGGCACCCAAGGTTCAAGTTGTGTGGTTGAAGATATTTTATTTTATAAAAATTATATTATTTTCATATTTTGTATTGAATATCTTTTTCCTTTTCTATAAAGATGATACTTGGTGGTCAAGATCATATGTTTTGCGGTTATGGTTAAACCCTTGGTACCTTTGAGTTTCTCTATAAATACTAGGTTGTTTAACCTTGTTTGAGGCGAGGCATTTGGGATTTCCTCTCGACACTTCCTTTTTCTATTTCACGTTTTATTAAGAGTTAGTATATTGAGAGATTTTCGTTGTAATTGATCTCTTCGTTGAACATTTGCTTTGAGATCTTAATTTATCTCTCTTGTTGAATTCTTCCTTGGATATTTACTTTGAGATTGTTTTGTATTCACTCATATCATAGTGGATTTTGTGTCATTGTTGCCGCCCGTGATTTTCTCCCGATTTGGGTTTCCACGTAACAATCATGTGCTCCCTATTATCTTTTTTTGATCTTGTTTTATATTCTCCAATATTTACATTCTTTGTCGCTTCCGCATATACTAAGCTCCAATTTCGATTATTATTTTCTTAATAGTTATTAATAGGATGTCTGGATTTAATTCACAGTTTCCCCGTTGTCTTCTCCTCTTCTATTCAATGCTTTGTTCTTTAAGACTTTGTTAACACTGTCAAACTTTGACGTTAATTTTTTACTCTCTTCACAAATAGAAAAAAGGGGAAATTTTTTTGTTATTTTTTCTTCCTCCACCAATCTCATCTATAACTATGTCATTGTTATATGTGTTTCATTTGCAGCAAAAATTTTATACTTTTTATAAAAATATTTTGAAAGTAGTTTCACGACTGGAATGTTTAAAAAACCGTTACAAATTTTTAAAACATTCAAAAAAATAATTTTTTTTAAATTATTGGTTGATAAGACAAAATAATCACAAGAATGCCTTACAACATAGTTTCAACATAATTTAAACTTCATTGCCTCACTAAAAATTTAAGTAATACATTTATAATTTTGAAAAGTTTAGAATATCTTCCGATAATTTTAGTTGAGATGTTTAGAGCAGAGCCAACGGTCGGCTCGCTCGAAGAAAGAGAGAGAGACGCGCGAGAAGAGAGAAGTCTCGGGAGTCTGCAGTGGGCAACGGCGGCTCGCGGCTCGACGAGGCGCTACGAGATGAGAGGCGTCCCATCTAATTTTTTTTGTCCTTTAGCAGCACTGACCAGGGTTTTTTTTTTTTTTTGTTTTTTTTTTTTTTTTTTTTTTTTTTTGCTGTTTGGAAAAATGACACAAGCAAAGCAAATGCCAGAGAGCCGTTGGGCAGGGAGATGTTAGCCCAATGTCTCCTTGCCCCATTTTAATAATTTTTTTTTTAAATTTTTTGTGGTAATTTTTGTTATAAATTGATGAAATTAGTTTCAATTTCTCCCTCACAAATTCACTCACTCTCCCTTCCTCTTCATAAAATCTGTCATTTTGTTTGCATCTTTATTGAGTTAATTTATTAAGAAAAAAGTGAGAAAAATAGTAAGAATTGTAAGAAAAAATAAAACTCAAATAATTAAATATGATTATGTGTGGGATTCATAGGTATTATTTTATTTGATAAAGAAAAGTGATGAGTCTGTTATTAAAGAGAGTGAGAGTTATGAGATAAAAAATTAAAGAGGGAATTAATATGATAATAACAGAATCTAATTGATGAGCTAAAAAATGACTCACCATTAGCTTTGTTATTGCATTTTGTGATTCTTTTCCTGCTTTTTCCGTCAAATCTTAAAAATCCTTCTCTTGCTTGTCCGAATCGGTCTCTCTGGCCTTTTTCCAATCAAGAAGCCGTGTACGTCACGCGTTATGATGGCGCGTGAAGCACACCACCTCATTCAATGGCATACTGCAATTTTACACACAAAGGAAGGGCAATGTTGGAACAACAGGAGATGAGAATACCTCTCCAATCAGTAATAGGCGTTGGTTGGCGGAGAGAGGTGATCTCTCTTTATTAGAGCGACACCGAGAGGGTGAGAAAGAGGGGGCTCAAAAACTCCACTCTCTCTCTCTCTCTCTCTTTCCCAGCGATCTCTTCGCTGTTCTCGTGGTTAGTTTCATTTCCCTCTTTCTTCTTTATGGACTATGGATATGGATGGATTTGTGTTTGCCTATCGTTCAATTCAATTTCTGTTCTTAAATGTTGAATTCATTCCCTGTTTGTCAATTTTTTTGATCGATTGATACTGGGGTTTCAGCGATTGAGGTGTTGATGGGTCGGGTTCGGTGATTATTGGGGTAGTTGGTGAGGGATCGTGGGATTAGATTCGAATTTTACAGGTCTGGGTTTTCAATTTTTTGTTTCGTTTTTGATATGACGAGTCAATTCTGAATTAGGGTTTTGGCTTTGCGTTTTCTAGATGGCAGATTAGCTGAAGAGTTGTCGATTTCTGCGATTTTGTTTAATTTGATTGTTGATGCCCAAAATCTTGAAGAAAAATGGGAACTTTATTTTGATAGCTCGGCGAATGAATGCATCATTTTGACCTTTTCGAAATTTTATTCTTCTGTGGGATCAGGTGCTGAGTAGTTTTGGGTGTCATTAATTGCCTGTCAATTTGGCTTCGCTGTTTTCACATGTGTTCATGTTCTGTGTTTGGCCGGCCGTAGTTGTGGGGGATGAAAGTTTGCCCATAAAGGAGCATACGGGTGGATAATAGAAGAATTAGATTCGATATGGGGGCATTGAATTGTCGAAATCAGGACAGGGAACATTTGGGTCATCTATATTTTTCGTTTGCTGTGAAAAATTCTTAGATTTTGTTGCATTGAAGAGACCCATAATGTTAGCTTCTATCAAAGAGAACCATTTACAAATCGTACAGGGTTTCGATGGGAGCATAAGAAGGCATGCTTGGCCTGATACTTTTTTTATTGTGATTGTTTTTGTATTGTCTTGTCTGCTCTTTCTTTCTGGGTTGTTGAGACCTGGTTGAGGCGTGATTTACCATTCAAATAGAGGTGTCGCAGGAGCCAAGGTGAGCTTGACATATGATTTGGAATGCCTTGTCCGCAATTCTGGATCTAATTCAGTTCTTTACTTGTCCATTTTGGCATTTTGGCTGTTGTGGGGATTGGATTGCGGCGGTGCATGTAGCAGATGTGTTTTTATAGATTTGTGAGATTGTGTCAGTAGGCATATGTGATTGATAGTGCAGCATATACATATACGCTATGTTGTTTATCTCTCTCTTCTTCCTTTGGGACAGAGCTTAGGAAATGGATCATGATGAGACTGGATGCCAAGCCCCTCCTGAGGGTCCAATCTTGTGCGTTAATAACTGCGGCTTCTTTGGGAGTGTGGCTACAATGAATATGTGCTCCAAGTGCTACAAGGACGCCATCCTCAAGCAGGAGCAAGCCAAACTTGCTGCATCATCAATCGAAAATATCGTGAATGGATCGTCAAGCAACAGCGACAAGGAACCAGTTGCTGTCAGCAATGTCAACCTGCAACTCAAACCAGTAGAAACAAAAGCCATCTCTTCTACACCAGTGGCAAGCCCATCAGGCTTGGGGGAGAGCCAGGATGCCAAGCCAAAGCAGGGTCCAAACCGTTGCACCACCTGCAAGAAGAGGGTCGGGTTAACCGGGTTTAACTGTAGGTGTGGTAATCTTTTCTGCTCTGTACATCGTTACTCAGACAAACACGAGTGCCCATTTGACTACCGCACTGCTGGCCGTGATGCCATAGCCAAGGCCAACCCTGTTGTGAAGGCCGAAAAACTCGATAAAATCTAAGGATGAGGGGTGAAGTTTCATGTATTGAAATATGATGCAATCCTCGCTTTCTCCATGAGGCTGCTTCTCTTAAAAGTTCGCTGCATAAATCAATCAATCACTCGGTGTCCTATACAATTGCTCTATTTGCTGGGAGGGAATGGCAATTAAGGACATCTTCTGCAGCTTCTTCTTCGGGTATTCTCTGTTTGTGATTGCTGGACATGTTCGATCCATTATCTCTTTCTGCCTCTGCTAGTTTGATGGACATTTTCTTAAATTAATAGCTTACGAATGTGTCCTCTTTCTGGCTGTAAGAATGGCCTTATGAGTATGTGTGAGAATGTTTTCCGCTATTCAGAAATTTGTGTGGACCATTTTCTGCTGCGTTTCGCTGCGCGCTTTGGTGGATGATCGCTTCAGTCTTCATTGTTTTGCTTTGTGTTAACTTCTTCCATATGCAGATATGACGATTTATTTAAGGAATTTTAGTCTAAACATTAGTATTGCAACTAGAACTAGTAATGAAAGGATAAAAGCATGGCAGAATTGACCAGTATCTTTTTTTTTTGGGGGGGGGGGGGTGTGGCGGTGTTGTTGGAAGGATTAACATTTTGTCGTTTGTGGTAGACGCAAACGATAGTATCATTTGGATTAGTCACGTATAATTTGGATTATAATTAAAATTAAGAAAATGTTATTATTAAATGGCGAAATGCCTCCATGATTTTAGTAGATTTTTAGTTGTACTTAAGGCGAGGACAAAATATCTAACTTCTACCCCTCCATTTTCTATTTTCTGTTCTTTCCAGTTGAGTTCAGCTAAATCATTAGAGGGATGGTCTAGTGAGAGTCGACATATCTTTCAATGGATTTAAATCCCACCAGAGGTACGGAGGAATTTTTCTTGTCCTTGCTCCCTCTTTCCTCTTTCATGGCCTTCCTCATAGAGAGCTCCTATGAGATACGGGTCTTTAGGTTAGTTTGTTTACCATATTTTTAAAGGGCTCTATCGAAGCTAAATTGTTATGAGATGCACTCTAGCCAAAAATTTTATAGAATTTTCTCAGCCACAAATAGGGGCCGATTTGGCTTTGTGGTATACGGATGAGGCGATTAGCGCCCCCAATGGCATTTTGGCTTTATTAGCGTAAAAACGGGGACTGTAATTTTCATATATATATATATATATATATATGATGCTACGCTCCAATAAAATCCGTCCATATAAACTGTATGTAGCATTGTGGCTTTAACAATGAGATCTGGGTCCTCAATTGAAAAAAGCGTGGCCCTAAATGGAAAAACCATACGTAGAATGTTGGAGAAGTATACAAGTCATTCATGAAAACTGTAGAACTATTCATGACTAATTCAATGTTATGACTTCAAAATAAAGTGTAGGTGAATCTAAGGCCCAATTATTTATAAGTGCCATTCAATTTCCATAGTTTCAAAAGAGCAGTCTTTCTTTTTTTGTTGGGGGGGGGGGGGGTTTGCTTTGGTTCAACTGAAACAAAGCCTAGATCGCACCAGTTACTGCTAAAGTGCTGACTAAAAGAACAAGCAAAACCAAATCTTCAATGATCTCCAAATTGCCACAAGCTAAACCACCTTTTGATTCTTGAAGCTTCGAACTGCTCCCCCAAGAATCCTGAGCAAAGATTGAAAGCAAAGCAAAACTAATGAAAGGGTAAGCCTCAAATGCAAGTCTATTCCTCCTATTCAACCCTCCGTAACACCTTTTTCTCCTACCACCATAATTCTGAATACCAAAACTTCCTTCACAATCAGCCAACAAAGATGTCCTGCTTCATGCAAACTCTTCGGCAATGGTTTGCCACATAATTTGGTTCATCTCATCATCAACTTCCATGCTCAAATATCCTCAACCTACAGAGGGACACTTGTTTCATATCCAACTAGCGTAACAAGCATCTAAACACTTGATTCATATCCGAAGACCTAGATCCTGGCTTTTGCGTGTGCGTGTGCGTGTCCTCGCATGTGCATACAATAAAAACTTAAGGATGTGATTTACATTCGAATCTCCCTAGAACCTACTTCCGTGATATTCACATTGGGTGGTTGTCAAAGCCTAAATTCTTCCATTGGGGAGGGCGGGAGTGAGGGGGAGCAAATAGTCATAAATAGTCCTGACTATTAAGGACGGTCCGTGTGCATCTGGAGATAATTAAGCAGTTAATCACATGACCACAATCCTTACTTTAAAAACGAGCGAGGCACACCAAGGCTCAAGGGGTTCCCAGGCGTGAGCCTTGAGGCGAAGGCGCACGGATGCACAGATGCGAGACACACGAGTTGATGCCATAGCCTTGAGGCCAGCGGCTTCAAAAATCAAGAACTAGATGGCATACATGAGTTTGAGAGCAATCAAAAAGAAATCCCAAGAGATTCAGCTTCAAGATACTTATAAATTCTCCCCACAAACTCTCTGCCCTTAGCACTGTTCTGTAAAAACCTCTCAACGCATCACTGTTCAACGTTCTCAGTCATTGATGCAAGCGCTGATGATGGCTTTATCCTGATGATAGTCTCCTGCGGTTCTCTGGGTGCGGATCATAGCACAACTTCTCCTCAACCTCGACAAACTTCTGAAGACTAACATTGCGAGTAGTCAAGTTGCATTAATCGTGATTGAGCATCAACCACTGTTGATTCAACACAGTGGCAGATATCCTGGGCCGGCCAACAATTCTGTGAATAAACCAAGGTTCAGGGCATGAATTGTGAGCGCCCGAGTGGTGTATAGTTTTCCAGATTCAGGTTCCAGTTTTCTGTCAAGTGTGTCAACCTCGAGGATATGAGACAGAGTGCTAGTGTTCTCAGAGAGATCATGGGCACTTGAAGAAAAAGTGAAAAGTCCAAGTAACATAGGCCGTATCTGACCCTAAACATGTTTCAACCAATTGGAAACACTTACACATCAGAACATCAGGGATTCCACTACCATTCGCACTTACAAGCTGTTTAACATCTTAAGAGCGTATACATATCCTTCAAGAAATAGCTTATGGAAGAAATCCATTAAGCCAGAAACTAATGAAATCAAAATAGAGCTACTACCATTACGCCTGAAGAGAATACTATTAGCTCAAATTTGGCAACTTTTGCAACAATGTTGACAATCAACCATATCGCAGAAAGTTTGTTGGAAAATCCTCGAAATGCAAAAACCTATAATAAATGAACTCAGACCCACTTAAAATTCCAATGAACCCACAAACCATGATCAACTACAAAGAACAGGATTGAAACCAACCCCCAAAAAAAAAACTACAAAGAATAGGAAAATGCCCGTTCCCTAAGTTTAATGTTATCTTATAATGTCATCAAAAAATCATACCATTATGCTAAAATAATGGAAGAAAATCATAAAATCTGTTGGAATATGAAAGTGAGTGCTATTCGACATTGATAAAATAAAAGAATATGAAAGTCGGTGTTGTTTTACATTGATAAAATTAAAAGGTTTAAACATGTATATAAGCTTATGAGTTATTCTACCCACTGCTAATTAATTTTAGACTAGAATATCATTTGAACTTATATGTATAACTCTTTGTTGAAGGTCCAATAGATATAAAGAAGCAAGCAAGATAGAGAAGAGGAGAGGGGAGGGAAGGGGTTAGGGAAAGGGTGAATTTTTGATGGCTCAAAAGTCAAACCTTATGACTGTGAACTGTAATTCTATGCGGACGAGTCTTCCTGTTTGGTGGGCACTGACAGCCGCCCCTGATCGCCACGTCGTCCCTTCGGCCTTGGGTCGCAGTTGGCCCACAAAGGCGATTTGTTTGGTGGACTCTTCTACATTTGATCACTGTGGAAAATGGTAAAAGAAGGGCCAATAGATTAGTTAATAGGCCTAGTCTTTTGCATGTCCAGGTTAGTTGGGCTAGTTTTTTTTAAAAGATGTATTTGGGCCAACATTGGTTGGCCCAATACCTTGATTAACTATATCAGCTTGGCAAGAAGGAGTTACTATAAGACCATTCGCAGCCACTGGAATGGATTCTAAGGGAGTCCTCCCAAGTTCCATACGTGAGTTTTTTTTATTGTTACAGTCAACTTATTTAATGGAATGACACTCATGGAGGAATATAATAGAGTTCCTCCATGCATTCCATTTCTTCTTTTGTTTTATTATTTCTTTTGCTTCAAAATCAAGTTTTTCTTTTTTTGGGACTCAAAAAAATACATATGTGTTATAAAGTTGCTCCATACTAAATATTTTATATGGTAATTCAAATTGAAGTTCCATAAGTTGGAGAAGTGAAGGAATGCGAGTTCCAAGAAATAAAACTTTGTTGATGTGGCAAGGTGGAGTTCCAAAATTTGAAATGTGGGTTGAAAATGCCCTAAGCTATAATTGTCAATGGGAAACCCCAATAAAATAAGACTGTTTGTTTTTCTCGCAATTGGTGTGAGTTAGTTTGTTATCATATCTAGTGTGATGTTGTGATTGTTGGGTTATTGCCTTTGTGTGATTTATTGTAAATTTGAAAATTTAGAGAGTGATTTTCTTATGGAATATGATTTGTATGTTATCATATTAGATCTATTTTTTGACTAAGAAATGAATCAACAATAGAATTTCATGTGGTTCTTTTGTGGCGATCTTCATTTCAAGTACAATCTATTATGTCAATTAGACATGGTCCATAACTGGCTAACATTCGTGAAAGACTCGTTGACATTGAAGAATGTGGTTTGTGGCAAGAATAATGTTACAAGTTTAGAATCAGTTGACAGTATATCT
This sequence comes from Carnegiea gigantea, assembly GCA_029747015.1. NCBI lineage: Eukaryota > Viridiplantae > Streptophyta > Magnoliopsida > Caryophyllales > Cactaceae > Carnegiea > Carnegiea gigantea. The sequence goes on along the minus strand of JAKOGI010000004.1, from coordinate 2,833,619 downwards.
ATCATTAGCTCTCTAGACAGAATGATTTATTGTGATGTTTTAGAGTTACTTTTGTCCGGAGACATTAATTATGAATTGCGTATAGCTCTTTATTATTGAACCGTTTCTTTTTCTTATTAGAAAAAATTGTTAGTATTTATTTTTTATAAATTTATTAGGAAGGGAGTGAAAAAGGAGGAAGGATTGGAATACAGAGGCAGAATTCTACGCCTCATTTCAAAGTAACTCAGTTCATTGGGATTGAATTGGCTTTAACATGTCTTATTCTCTGTAAGATGGCTTACATGCATAACCAATTGCCTAAACCTACGGTATTACTCTGATTGATACTCCTTCCTTTTCATAATTATAGTCAAATTTTGCGAATACATGAAATTATGCAGTAAATGCTTAATCTTAATGGGACATGGCTAAAATCGGTTCTCAATTAACAATATAGTAACAACTACTGCTCCTCCTCCTCTCAATGTGGGTCGCGCTTGTACGAGGTTTAGAGAGATTTGGATGTAAGCGTCTTACCTTTGTAGGTTCTCAACAATGAAGACAACTAATAAGTTCTTGAAAGTAGAAATTTGGCAATGTTCTAGGATTCATTTTTGTTCCCGTCAATAGTGGCGTTTGTACATTTCACCCAAAATACATGTTCTGCTTTTCATAGCATAGACGACGATGTTATTGTCATCAATCTTGTTCTTGAACAAGTCAAAATCCTTGTCACTTCACAGGTGCCATATATTTTGGCAAATTTGAAGACAAAATTGCGCCAAGTGAATTTTCCATGCTGCCTGATGTGCCCATGCAGTGCATTGAACATCAAGTAATTAACTAAAACACTTCTAAGTTCTCAAAGAAGTATTGAACCTTGCACTCATTATCTAACACCGGTCGTTATTTATTTTCCCATCATTGGTAATTGAAAACAAAGGACCAAAACTACAAGTTGATGTATAAAGTCCAAAGTAACAAGGTAAGATAACTGCACCTTACATTCTCAACTCTTATCCTCTTTTCATTGGAAATGCCTGTGCAACAGAAAGAACGGATTCAATATTTGTCTCAGGGCTTGGTCGATGTCAAATGTTTGGCACATAGCTAAGAACGTATATACCTTCTTTACAAGTAATGCCACTCAAAGTTGTTGTCAAGACTGCAGACCTAGTAAATATATCATTTAGTTTAGGTTTGGGTCATTTTCAATTTAGGTTCATTTTGGCTCAACTAATATTTGGTTCGAAAAAGGACAAACAATTTTAGAGAAAAGAGTACAGGTTAGATTTAGATTTCAATCAGATCAATTTGATTTTAAGTCTAAATTGAATTAACCTTTTTTAAATGTCAAATTCAATATAAATTCGATCATCAATTTAAATATCAGATCTTTTATCAATTTATTAAATAGGTCTAGTCACATAGAGTATTTTAATATTTAAAAACACATCAAACGTTCTTTATTTTGCATGCAGTCTTAGAAAGCCATTTGTTACCTTTCTAGCTATTTGATTTCACGCACTGACCGTGTAGCCTGGGCTTCCATGCTAACTATATAACCTTCACATTTTCAATTTTTTTTTCCCCCATTCATAAAAGGTTCCTTTCTGAAATAAATTTAAATTCCTCAATTGTTGAGTATACATAAACACATAGATGAATAATTGATTACTAGCTACATGCATCAACAATTTTACCATCTAAAATTATTGTATGTAGACTGGAGAATAAAATATATTTTGAAAATGTGAGAGCAAAAATAAATAATTTTTTAAAAAACGAGATTACATGTCATGAGACGTTATTAATTTAAAAAAATGAATCAGACATTTTGGTCTAGTTGTGATAATTATTAATTTCTCCAGATTTAAAAAAAGACGCCGCGCCTTCCAGGATGTCGGATAAAAACAGTGTTACTAAGTACTGACACGATTATCTTCCAAACTAATTAACGTTCCACATTGGCTAATTTAATGTGGCAATTAATTAGTTTATTTAATTTGGCAATTTGGTTATGATTGAGAAGGCAGGGTTTTCAGAAACGGCAAAAACTGACTCTATAATTTATTCACATATATAATTAATTAAATTATGACAGTTATTTGTGGCTAATAACTGGAAGAAGCAGGGATTCCATGTAACAATCTAACTGTATAACTTATAAAATCTGATAACATGCTCAGAATTAGCAGTTACATTTTCTTGTGCATAGGATTCTCAGGTTTTAGCTGTTCATTATAAAGATATCTTCATGATAATGTATATTACATTGGACAAAAACAGAATATCTTACTAGAAATTATATTTTGAAACAAACGTAGCTGATGGGTCATTATGTTTAAAATTTTTCAGATTCAATGGGAATAACCTCCAGTTTGCAATTCAACTGTGACAGTAATTGCATACATTTGCCTTCATACATCATTTTAAGCAGGATTTGAGGATGTCTTTGATTTGACATGCGTCAAAATTTTTTTCGAAATCTGTGTTGACATTACTCCCGTCAAAATCATATTTTACCCGTCAAAATTTCTATCATACATTTTGACAGACCAATCACCCATCAAAAATTTCTTTCAAAATTATTCATTTATGTCATAGTACACATTGAAATATATGATCTTTATATATTTTTAAATATTAATAGCATGTATTGAATATACAAATTCCATACTGCTAACTGGGACATTAACTAATATAATCTAAAGTTCGACTCCACTTCCGTCCAAAAAGGTACTTTCGGCTTGCAAAAATGACTTTAGCTGGAATCCAATATCTTACAAAATGGTTTATAGTTGGAATCCAATATCTTACTACACTGTTAGAGTCTTTTCTTTTTGTTAAAAAACATAGGTTCATAAATGGCTGAATATGATTGAAATTGGTAGAAATGTGTTGAAGTAGGTTGAAATGGATTTTTTTTTTTTTGTTGATGTGGGTTGAAATAGGTTGAAGTTGGTTGAATTTTTTTATATGATGAGTAGAAGTTGGTCCAAATAGTGAAAAATGGATTGAAGTGGATTGAAGTTGGTTAAAGTTGATATTTGCTTATTGAAATTTGTGAAGTAGATTGATGTAGATTGAGATTGGTAAATTTGAATTTACTAATGAGAAGAACAGAGCCTTACTTATGTACTTGCCTTGCAGCATATACGTTCCACGGGACTTTATAAGGGGTTTTTTTTAAGCCTTACAAGTATGCTAGTTTAGACTCACAATTAATTTCTTTGAGCACATTAGTGAAAATAACATGCATCACCTGTTTTTGCACAACGAAGAAAAGCAAAAACTCATGGGATATAGAGTGAGGAGAAGATCTGGGATGGATGAGCACAAATATAAGCATTCATGTCATTAAATCAATGGATGCATGACCTTAACCAAGGAAATTATAACATCTTTCATGTAAATAATTATGGCGATTGTTGGATTCACTAAACATGTAAGTGGGTTTCGTGGTTTATAAAATTAAGATTGCTTAAAACAAGACAATGCTATGCACATGGATCGTACATTTTCTAAATGTTTAATTTAGCAGCCAAGGAAATAATTAATATATACTTAATTCGTCTCTTTTTCCTACATGTGGTGTATCGATATTGAGAAGCTCCCATGCGTGCCACCATTTTCGTGGGATTGTCGATCGTTATGGGAAAATAAAACTCTTTTGTTTTATTTATTTGTTCACTTTAAGTTATTTATATATTGATAAGGTGTTAGTCTAATTACAACACTAATTACTCTCACTGTACTTTTATGCATAGTTATTGTACTCTTGATCTGGATCTTACGATTCCATGATTCAAAAACCTTCTTCCAATCGCTATAATCTTAAAGTCATTAGGATCTTACGATTTTATTTATTTCAAAAAGCGTATGATAGAATTATAATACGATTCTACGATCCCGCGATCTGATCTGCAATCCTAAATAAATTTCACAAGTTCTCGTACTTAATATAATTGAGAAACTATTCTAACAATATATATTTTGTATTAAAAATTGCCCACAAAATATATAGTTAAATCGAATTTCACAATCTTAATTTGTGAATGTTTGTTGAGAATTATAAATATACACATTAGTATATACAAACTAGTAGAGAGCCATTTCAAATTATTATTTTCAAGAATTTTAAAGTTGAAACCCATAAGTCCCTAATTGACTTGAGACAATAAAATGTAGAGATCAGAAGCATATATGCAATAACATCCCTGTTTTATTATAAATATGGGGACATGAGGTACCACATACTGACATGAGGGAGGTCACGTGCCAGTGGACATTGTGCTCGAATGTAGAGAAGCAAACACAGTGTTTCTTGAGTGATAATCAAGATACATGCTCAGCTCCAATGGATGCATGCACATGCATATATGCCTACTGTTTGTTATTCCACAGCTTCTTGAGCCTCTCCCATGCATGCATATTTGCCGAAATCCATGCATCGACAGATAGAGAAAAAGTTACGCTACGTTGTAATTTTAATTTAATTTGATTAGTCCCGAATTGATCGAATAATCATTGCAACACTTACTCCTAGTTTGTAGATATACACTATATTTATTTTCATTCAAGATGCAAAAATCTCAGCCTGATTTTCTTTAGAAAATAATTTCTTATAATTTAGGGCTATTATTCAATGGTGGATACTCTTTTGTTTTTGGTCCAATTTTGTAATTCCTTTCATCCATGACTTATTTCGAGCTACAAATTGTTGAAATATATTAATTTTATTCAAGTTTTATCGATCTTAAGGTGTCAAATTCTTTAGACCCGTTAATTTAAGATCCATTTGTCAACTTCCCTCTAACTCACAAGATGCTTATTAATATGTTTTGATGAAAGATAAAAAGGTATTGATCCAATGATATTGTTAGTATTACTTCCACTTAATTATGATGTAACATTGTGTTATATGTATTGTTTGGACCTCATTATTAATCAAAATGTTGATTATATATATTATTGGTATATATATCTTTGCATATTTTGGATTATATCATGTGATCAATATGATCATCTTACTAGTATATGAGTAACTACGTTGACATGCATTAAAAGTTCTCGCAGTATACATTTGACATTTTGCTAGGCAGGAGAATATAATGTATTGGCAGCAAATAAGGCAAAGAAGACCAAGTAGTGATTATGGTTATCAAGCTCCAAATCACAATGCAAATCAAGTGCAAATAAGAATATTACTTAAGAAGGAGTACAATCGCGTCGAGATTCAGACCAAGATTTGGGTGATTGAAGACTTTTTTATCACTCTTGCCTAAATGGAGTTCCAACAGCTAGTTTGGATATTATTCACATTGGCCAAATTCAAGTAGATGGTGTGCTATGGCTAGTGATCACCAAAAGTTTATAAATAGGAGCACGTGAAGCTAAGGGATACACCCAAGATAAGAGAGAGCTACTTGGACACAAATTTGCAAATCATTTCATTGATCGAGATGTTCATTTTTTCAATTCACAGAGTTGTATTGTTCAAGTTGTAATTGAGTCGGATAGTTGAGTTGAATGGTCAACTCTTCCAAGCTTTGTTGAAGACATCAATTTGTGACTTGAAACTTAGAGTAGCTATGTTATAGAGTTGTGCAATCATCTTTTCTGATAAAGTTCGGTTAATTCTAGAGTTGGGGAATCCTAAATGGAGATTAAGCCTGTTGAGGTCCAACCTCATTAAAATATCGGGTCTTGTTCATATTTACTTTGCCGCATTTATATATATTTTCTAATTATTGTGACTTTGATTATCATTCTATTCATCTCCCTCTGGGGTGATTTCATATCCTTTGGGTATTCACCATTGCTTGCTATAACACTATTTACAAGTGCATTACAAAGCTCATTTGTGTTAGGCTTAAATCCATATCGTCTCATAATTTGATTGATGAGTTCCGAAAAGCCCTTGTTGAGGGAGAATCTATAACGGATAATGTTATGATATGTGAAGACTAGGTTAAATGATATCAGAAAAAATGGGCATCCTCCTAGGTGTATTATGAAAGTATGCCTAAAGAAGGCATATGATATCGTTAGGTGGAATTTTTTTTTGGGGGGGGGGGGGTCGGTCACTAATTAGTCTTGGGTTTCCAGACAAACTTGTGCAATGGGTTATGACTTTTGCTCATCTTCAACTACGTTTTCAATGAGATTCAATGGTAGAATATGTCGCCATTTTGGGAGCAAAAGAGATTAAGACAATGGGATCCTATGTCTCCTCAACTGTTTGTCACTGCAATGGAACACTTTGCTCATGCATTGGAAATAGCAGATGTTTTCAACAACGGTTTAATTTTCATCTACGCTAGTTGCAATGGGTTACGTCAAGCTTTGTAACATGAGCTTCGCCGAAGATCTTTTACTATTTTGCAGGCCTCAAAGATTGAATAAAGTGGACCGTCAATTTTGTTACTAACAAAATTATTGCAAGGATGTGCACAAACTTTCTTATGCAAGCAAAGTTCAGCTCTAATTTAAGTCTTATTGAATATGTTCTCATATTAGGGCCAGGTATTCTTCCTTCCTAAAATTATGTTGCATTAATCAGGTTTGCAGAATTTTTTTGTCGAATTCTGGAATGTTGGATCATATAATGAATGCTTGGATAGCTTATCACTGTGTGTTTGCCTAAGGAGGGTGGCATAGTTATTAGAAATTTTTTTTAGTCATTGGGCATCTGTTTCATCATAATTGAGTTACTATTGGCCTATCAAGAAGTAGAGCTCTCACATTACAAATTTTATTCATTCATAAGACTCCACTCGAGATCTTATTTAAGGGGAATAAGTGTCAAATTACTTGATCATGAACCAATCTATGTTGGTATAGTTACTAGAAATTGCGAAAAATGGAATGTTGTTGACATTATAAAGCTGGTATGGCATATTGCAAATAAATCTAATTGCCTTGGATTAAATGTGTACATCGTTACCTAAAGAAGATATCCATATGGCAATATCGAGGATCTGGTAAATGTAGTTGGTATTGGATGAGAATTTTGAAGGTTATGGACCTAATGAAGGACAGCTTTGAATGCATGCAGTAAATAGGGCATCCACAACCAAGTAGACGTGAGCAGATTCGGGTATTCGCTCGCAAAATTGGGAACCAGTCAAATAAATTCCTCACTTTCAGAATCAGAACTAGAACAACAAGTTTCGGTTTTACAATTTTGAGAATCGGAATAGTAAGCACTAGTTCCGGTTCTTGGTCCGATTTCAAATACCCCACCAATTGTACATTTTTTCAATGTTTTTTCTTTTGATATTTATTACTGCCCAAAAAAAAAAAAAAATCAACCATAACACAATGAGATTCATTTCATAGCCTATAAAGTATAGAACATAGTTTTACAGTACCAATTACAGCTAGGTTGCAAATTACATTCATTGAGATGTGATGCAACTTTCGTTTGTCCATTTATTAGACAAGAGCAACAATAACAAATCTAGGTTGCAAATTATTAAATTTGACTTGAAATAGTCATAACAAACATAAATTTCAATGGGATGAAAATGTTTTCTATTTTTTGGACTTTATGGAAGAGTCGGTTAGGACATCTTATTAATTATATAAAAAATCAATAGAAGACTTGGATCTACACGTTAGGTTATGACATTTTTTTGTCATAATAAATTCACGGTTCTGGTTTTAAGGTTTTGTTTTAAGAATTGGGATAGGAACCGATCAAACAGCTTCCTTACGATTAAAAACTAAAATCGAAACCGTTTGATCGGTTTCGATTTTGGAACTGAACCCGTTCAACCGGTTCCCGTCCAGTTCTAGGATAGCCATCAAACACATTCACCTCTACATAAAAGTCTACTTGTTGTCCAATGAGGGACAGAGCACCTACGGTAGCGTGGTAATCCTTGGTGTGGTACAAAGCCAAAGTACCAAATTAAGTGTGCTTTTGTGACATGGATGGTTCTACATCAAAATCCCATGACTAGAGACAATTAGCTCAGGATAGGAGTTCCTTGTCATCAAATCTGTGTTCTTTGTTAGCAGCAACCTGAGTCACATGCTCATTTAATTTGTTTTATGAGTGTGATTATGCTAGTGCCATAACTAGACACGTCCTGGAAGACATTTTAAAATCCAAGATCAATGCAGCACAATAGGGTGAATTGCAGGCAATGCTGTATATAGCTAGCAGGAAATTGTAACTGAAATTATTTGTTGCTGTTACCGTTTTTATCTATATAGAAAGGAACATGAAAGCATTCAAACTGTAAATACAGATCTCCAATCAGTGGTTTTTTCCCATTTGGTCGTACTTGCTAAGATGTTTTCTTGTTTTTCTTTTCGAAGAAAGTTGGATTCAACCAAGATAGAACTACGCTTTTCAAGCCTAGGAAACTGCACCGTGCCCAGAAAACCATCACATATCCTGGCCTAGAACCCATGCATTTAGTTTTTGTCCAGAGTCCAAAAAAATTTGTTTTATTCTTTAATTCTAAATTTTGAGTGGAGTAGAGCAAAAACAAAAAGCAAATTAACTTCTCTTTTTGGGCTTATAATCAGAAGGGACAACTGAAAGAATGTGCATCTGATAGGAGAAGGTATGCAAAAGTTTCTGAATAATGCATAATATAGGAACCACTTGGCTCACATTGATAGCAAAAGAAATCTAGATTCGGGAGCTAAGGTGCGACATCCGGATGGAATTTATCCTGATGTAAATTGTCATTGCTAAAGGCCTCTACTAATCAAATTTGAAAAACGATAAAGTCACACTAATGAGAGTCAAACAAGTAACAAGTTAGAATTTCAAAACCGTTAGACCTCCAAAAGATCAAATTTAGAAAACTATTAGACATGCAAAAGGTCCACTAGATCTGTAAAAGATCAAATTTTAGAACTCTTGTCTGGTAAAAGGTCTGTTAGAGTGGCGAAAGGTCAAATCTTAGAACCACTAGATTGGCAAAAGTCCGCTAGATAGGCGAAAGGTCAAATCTTAGGAACGCTTGACCGATGAAGGTAAAATTCACAATTGCTAGACCAGCTGAGGTCAACACTAATGCAATACTGGCAAAAGATCAAATTCAGATATTAAACATCCTAAACTCCTACCTTCTCATAACAACGGGCAAACAAGGAAGTATAAATGTTGTCTACTTTGACCTTTGTCTTGTGCATGGCAATTAAAGTGGGCGGCTAACTGTAGACACCTAAAAAAATATCTTGATTTTTAAAATATAGATGTATATGTATTATGTATTAGTCGTTCATCAAATTTTCAATTATAGACATCTTTTATGTATATATTCACTGTTGACCAAGGTTGTCTGCCCTTCTTGTAGGCATCTTTATCCAATTCCTTTGATTTGACGAGTTTTTGCTCCACTTTGGTATGAGGTTCTGAACTCAAGGTGAACGGCAAGTGGTTTTCATATGCATGCATGTATGCTTGCTAGCCTAAGTGAGAACATATATATATATATATATATATATATATATATATATATATATACTACATATATATATATATGTATATATGTATATATATATATATATATATATATATATATATTGGGAAAATGTTTTCCTCACTAGCCGAAATTGGTGCGCATGGGGTTACAAAAGGCTAGAGACACTTCTTGCTCTATTTTTATATCATATCATACTTTGCGAAGACATATACCAGTAGAAGTTACGTAACTAAGAACATGTAGATGCAAAGTTCCAGTGAAATAAAGATACACGTGTAAAAGATTGTACATGTGCTCTAAAGTTACATGCTTCTCATTATAATATAATGGGGTGTTTGATATAGCAACATATCTTTGGGGAAAAAAGAGCTGTTTGAAAGATTTTAGCTATTTTAATTAATCAAATAACTGAATAAGTGTTTGGTAAGCAGTTGTTTGAAACAACCATTTTAATTTGCCCCAAACAGCTCTTTTGAAAAGGTTATTTCCATTAACCTTTTCAAAAGAGTTTTTTTATAGAAATGATAAATTCGTCCAAGAGTTTTAAAAAAAATTACGCTACATGCTATTAAATTATATCTATAAAATATTGTTTTTATGAAATAGAAACAATATGGGGTATCATAGAGTATAACTTGAAAGCTTGTATCAATAATATTCAAAGCAAAGTTAGATCTTGAGGATTAATAAGAATAAGGACCTTTCTTTTATTTATTTTTCGGTGGACAAAAACAAAACATTGAATTAGCATTATCTCTTTCGCTGTTTGCAAATTTTTTTAGCCCAGTGGTTTATTTTTTGGAATAGATTTTCTAATTTCACTAATGTATTATATCAAGCTTATTTGGTTCTCTACCACACAAATTATATTATGAACATTTGATATGTATACTCTAGAATATCTAGTGCCCCTTCTGATTATGTACACAATGAGGTTTAGATTGATACAAATAAATAATGATGTTTCATATTATGTTTTATGTCAATTGAATCTAATGAAGATAAAATCATTAGAAACTCATATAAATTTGAATTTCAATTCATAACCCAAAAAATTTCCAATAAATAACAAAATAACATTATAAAACTTAGGCATCATTTACATAAGCACAAATTGAAAAGAAATAGGATAAACGATGAATACAATTTGTGTAAAATTAATAAGAAAGTAAAGTTTTATGAATGAAGGTTGCTTTTTTTGTTTCATGAATGAAGTTAATTTATAAATATGAAACAAATTTAATTCTTTTCAAAAATAAAATAAGATGATTAACAAAAAAAATATGTTCATAATTTTCATCTAAGGATATAGATGAAATTTACCGACCATTATTCTTAAAAATAGTTAATTTTACCAGATAGTTTTTTTCAAATAACTAATTCAAATAGTTAACAACTGTTTTTTAAATAGGGTCAATGTATTTTGCTCTTTTTGACTAGCTAGGTGGTGTAGCATGCTCCCCCTGCCCTTTGGGGGGGGGGGTGATTGGTTCTTCCTTTTCCTCTGTATTAAGGGAAACAATAGAACGTCAAAGGGGAATGGGTTTGTAATTAATATGTCCCTGAAAACATTGAGTGGACTGTCAAGGCTTAAAACTGGGAGGGTGGTGGCTAATCCCCAGACTCCCCACCCTCTTCCAGTCTTTAGACTGCAAAAATTATCTCACCACAATTTCCCAGAACCAGTGATATACAAATCAGAGAATACTATACATAGTTAGTACTGTAATAAATAAATAAATGAACTCATCAAATTTTCATATCTATATTCGGCTTGATGAAGTCTCTCTCTTCCCTCGAGATAACCTAAGTCTTCAAAATTTCCGGAATAATTCTCAAAAAAATGAAGGCTTCTTTTAAAAAAAAAAAAACAAAAAAATTGTTACGAGGGTGTCTTTTGCCTTTTGGTGCATTTTATGCTTCGAATGTTCAGTGAAAGGGAAGACAGAGAAAATAGGATAGGGTTATCGGCTTATTGCCACGCTAAACAGAAGCAAATCAGGCAAACTGATGCTAAGGTCGTGCATTTTGCAGCAGCAGTCAGGCAGGCCACCTTTTTGACTATTTTAGTTCACCCTAGTTTTTTTTAAAAAATATATATATATAAAAATTATTCTTCCCATGTTGAAAATTAGTAATTTAACCTAAGAATAATGATATATGTCTTACTATAAAATATTATTATTCTATCTTATTTTAAAAAATAAAAAAATTGATAACTTCTGCAATGTTCTTAATTCTTTGGATTATTGGAGTTTCTACAATACATGTATTAATAGTAATAAGTATATAAAGGGAAAATGTATGCATCCAAACCATTAATCGCAGGTAGAATAAGAGGAGGTTTATAATTAGATTAATTAGATGAGATAATTATCATTTTGTTTAAAGAAAAGGTTTCATAGAATTACGTTCGAAATTTGACATGGATATACGTAATCTAGTGCCAACCCCAAAAATATGGGTCCCTCCCTCAGGATTTTCTGGCAGTTTATGTTCATTATATATATATATATATATGTATGAACCAATACAGGTTGATTCAAGTGATTTCACACTTGTTTTTCTTAAGTAAGGTCTTAGGTTTGAGTTCTATGAATGGAGAAAATCTGTGATGTGAAAGATCTATTCTTTATTAAGCTCACGGTAGCTCGATTCTAGTAAAATGGAACATCCAAAACCAAAAAATAATACATATATATATGTGCGCAGATTACACATTGTACATTTAGGCATGCATGTCTTCGTTGCATTTGGTGCTCAAAAAATGGGATCAAGACGTGTCAATTTTAGCCATCTTTAATGTATCCAGAAGCAATAAGTTCAGATGCAGTAGCAGAGTCACTAAGGGGCATGAGCCCTCAGGTTTTTCGAAAAAAATTAAATGTGGGATATTCTTATGGAAACAAAAAATAAATATATATTAATTAGTTTTTAAATACTTCATAAAGGAGTGCACAGCAGAATGGTTAATTGCCTGTTGCTCCATATGGGAGATTGTAGGTTTGACTTCTTGTACTGCCTTCTTTGTAACTTTTTTTTTTTTAAGAATCTTTTTAAAAGTCTGTCGAACGACGATATCATGCTTTACTTTCAAAACATGATATCTTGTTGAGGATAACTTTTTTGAATGTATTAATTACACATTTTATTTTTAAAATATTAAAATTTATATTATATATATTATTAATCCCGTCCCGTTGATTTGAATCCTGGGTCCACTCATGTTCAGATGAGTAGAGTTTGATGCAAATCGTATTAGATAGATCCTTACAGAATATAATTGACACGCAACTATGTGACTGAAAAAGACAAAAACATAATTGGAAAAGAAAGGTAGTACTCTAGATATGTACAAGTATGACAAGATATGATAACTAGTGATCTGACATTATTGGTGTTTGATTGTAATGTTTGAATAACAATAATAAAAATTCGTACTATGTACGGAGTATTTAATTTTAAGATATATTTTTTTAAAAAATAAATTAAAAATTTAAAAATTAATGACAAAGACTCTTATGTTGTATATGTGCAGAAAGTAATATTGTGTACTAATCAATATTTATCAAATTTGTCCTTATAGAAAGTCAGACGGTTATTATGTTTTAATTTAAATTTTTCAAAATTAAAGTTTTACTTAACATTGAAGAATATATTTCTTTGCATTGAATTCTGATTATAAACGCCATATAGAAAATCAATATTTTTCAAATTTATCCTTTTTTTGAAAAAAATAAAATACATTAATTATTGAAAATTGATTAGATGTTAAATATACTTGCTCATTTCAACACCAAAATATGTAAAATATTGATGCTCATTTCAACAACAAAACATATAAAATACTGTTGCTCATTTCAACATCATACACCAATAGTAATTATGATTTGGAATAACACAATCTAAATTTCTACTATAAGTAAACTTCCATTACATAGCTGCTACAATATTGAGAAAAGAAATTAAAATATATCACACAACTCTTTCTCGATGCCTAATAAAATAAACACATGCTTTTGCACGGTGTCTAATAAAATAAACCTTTAAAAAATATTATTAAAAAGATAAGTCGACCATCACTTGAATAGGCCTAGGATTTTCATGATTTTTTACCCATATAGTAATAGTTCTCTAGCGTGTTATAAACAAAATTGGAAATCAGAATTAGAACTTCCAAACAAACGACTAAACGGTGAACGATAAAATAACAAACGACAATTAATAATTTAATATCTCCAATCAATTAAACAAAAAAAGATATTCAGATAGTTGGAGAGAGAAATTATTTTTTATGTGCATCCTTCAGCTCAGAAGTAGCATCCTTGGCCTCCTGGAGACTCGACACCAGTCCAAACACCACCCTCGAATTTCCCGCATCGATCCGGTCCACGATCAAAACGCCATCCACGTCGCCAGCGAAATTCCAGTCGTTGACGTCCCAAGCCACTGTCTGAATTGCCGGTTTCACCGTCAAACCACCAGCCTGCTCCAAGGAAGACGAGACCACAACGGCTGAAGCCGGTCGGACCGCCTTCGACACCAAACTCGCCGAAAAATCAGGGGGATACGAGTTAAATGGTAAAATTCAGATTAGGGATTGTACCTAAAGAGGAAGAAAATGGTGACAAGTCTCTCTATTTCTCATCTCTGCCTTCTCTCTCATCCATCTGTCTCTCTCTTTTTCCCCAAAAAAAGCCTTCAATCTATATATATATATATATGTATATATATGTATATATATATATATATATATATTATATATATATATATATATATATACATACATACATACATACATACATACATACATATAGTATATATATAAATATATATATATATATATATCTATATATATATATTATATATATATATATATATATATATATATATATATGTATGATATACTTCATTGACGAAATGTAGTCCCCCCCCCCAAAGAAAAGAAATGTAGAATAAAAGTTTATGATCATATGATATACTTTACACACCGTATGTAAACACAAATTAATGATTCAAGTTATGACGTACTAGGATTGCTAATTAATTCTGATCCGCTCCAAGAAAATGATAATAAAATATGATTTTTTTTGTTTTTCCCACTGAAAACCGTCCTCCATATACATATCTTCCCGACCCTCTCTTCGCGGGAATGTAAATTTAGATTGTTATTGACGATAAAGAGGGTGACGTTGGAAAGTAACGAAATGGGGGGATATGAATTAGTGAATTTTTATGAATTTTCTTTTAACTGTTTTCAGTATTTTGATGGAATTAATAAGAAGTTTGGATTGAGGGAGGGAGGTATTCTTAAACTACCATTCATTTTTATACTTATCTTATAAAGATATATATATATATATATATTATATATATATATATATATATATATATATATATATATATATATATATATATATATATATATATACAATTCTTTTACTATGTACGATAACGTTGATAAGATTAACTTTTACTTTTTATTAAAAACCTTACATCGCAAGGGCATTGACCACAGTATCAATCAATGAAAGAGTAAGTATGTAGAGAGAATTAGTTCAATCCTTATTGGCAAGTTTCATAGTAAATATATCTTATTTCACGGTTTTTCTCAAACTGTAAACAAACAGAAATAGGGAAAAAAAATTGAAGAGCGAAAAACCAAAAGAGGGCAGAGAAGCAACTCTTCTATCAGAGTCAGGTTTTGATCCTGAGACCTGTCCGGGAAAAAAAATAAAAAAATTAAAGAGCAAAAAACAAAGGAGGGTAGGGAAGCAACTCTTCTATCAGAGTCAGATTTTGATCCTGCGACCTATAAGACATGTGAATTTTTATGAATTTTAAAATTTAAAATCAAATTAATTTCTAATTGTTTTAAAATTTAAAATAATGTGAATAATTGAAAGGTCAGGATTCACTATCGAATTTAAATCCACGGTCGCTATTTGAAGAGTAAAAAAACAAAGGAGAGCAGGGAAGCAACTTTTCTGTCAGAGCCAGGTTTCGATCCTGGGACTTGTGAGACCTGTGAATTTTTATGAATTTTAAAATTTAAAATCAAATTAATTTCTAACTATTTTAAAATTTTAAATAATGTGAATAATTGAAAGGTCAGGATTCACCGTCGAGTTTAAATCCACAGTTGCGATCTACTGAAGCTTCACAAAATCATTCTCCATGCAGTATTTGAGAATCTCTCAATTGTAAGCACTCCACCCATTCTAGCATTTGTTATATAAAGATGTGCGATAATGTTGATAAGATTAACTTTTACTTTTTATTAAAAACCTTACATCGCAAGGGCATTGACCGCAGTATTAATCAATGAAAGAGTAAGTATATGGAGAGAATTAGTTCAACCCTTATTGGCAAGTTTCATAATAAATATATCTTATTTCACGATTTTCCTCAAGCTATAAACAAACAGAAATAGGGAAAAAAAATTGAAGAGCGAAAAACCAAAAGAGGCAGGGAAGCAACTCTTCTATCAGAGTCAGGTTTTGATCCTGGGATCTGTCCGAAAAAAAAATAAAAAAATTGAAGAGCAAAAAAACAAAAGAGGGTAGGGAAGCAACTCTTCTGTCAGAGCCAGCTTTCGATCCTAGAACCTATAAGACATGTGAATTTTTATGAATTTTAAAATTTGAAATCAAATTAATTTCTAATTGTTTTAAAATTTAAAATAATGTGAATAATTGAAAGGTTAGGATTCACTATCGAGTTTAAATTCACGGTTGCTATTTGAAGAGCAAAAAAAACAAAAGAGAGCAGGGAAGCAACTCTTTTGTTAGAGTCAGGTTTCGATCATGGGACCTGTGAGACCTGTGAATTTTTATGAATTTTAAAATTTAAAATCAAATTAATTTCTAACTGTTTTAAAATTTAAAATAATGTGAATAATTGAAATATCAGGATTCATCGTCGAGTTTAAATCCACGGTTGCGGTCTACTGAAGCTTCACAAGATCATTCTCTATGCAGTATTTGAGAATTTCTTAATTGTGAGCACTCCACCCATTCTAGCATTTGTTACATAAAGATTTGCATGGTGTGCGCTACCATTTTACGTTTAACTAGTTTTCTATTCAAATGACTTCCAAAATTCAATATTGTTGTATATATGAGTTACATTGTAGTTCGTATGTTAATACAAGCTATTTTATTATGCATCCTATATATATGAGTTACATTTTAGTTTAAGTGAATATAAGATACTTTATTATGTGTCTTATAATATGACGTTTATTATTTTTGTGTATCTTTTTTTTTTGGTTTTTTTAGTGAGCAAGAACCTTGCATTTGCACTCTTTTATTAGCTAGTCTCCAGTACTCTAGACAGACAATAAGGCAATGACGCATAGTTGGGGCACACTGTTTCTAAGCAAAAGGTGAGACACTGGGGGCAGGAGACATGCATGCATTGGATTCTAAGCATAACAAATAATATATTCATCTTATAATTAGTAATTTCTAAACTTAAATTAGTTAATTAATTAATTAATGAAAGATTTCACCTTTGACGATCGCGGATTTCGATTATGCAGTCAACAGATTTCCGACTCGGGAAACCAAAACGAAATCCTTCCAACCTTCTTAAATTAATGTCTATGAACCCAATTTTCCATGTTTTTATTAGGTTTTCAATTTTTTTCAAAAAAGGTTTTTTAGGGGAAGAGTGGCATTGTATGTGATGCATTTTTTTGAATAACGAGTAAAGTTTACTCTTTTCAATTAGTCCTTTCAATATTTAATATGTCGGGGAGTTTTTGAGTTTACTATAAAATATTAAAACGTCCGTACACCCCCCCTTCTTTTTTTTTTTTTCCTGAATCTTGAACCCATGCAACTTTTTTTTTTTTTCCTGAATCTTGAACCCATGCAGCTTAAAGCACTCGGGGATCTACAATTTTGGCCTTTGAATTGGTGCAGCTAGCTGGGGTGACATGCCTATTCATAACATTTCCTCATGCTCCTAATCATATAGGTGATCTTATATATGTATGGTCCCTTCATAGAGATAAACATGTTCGCCTGTGGTCCTAGCTAGATTGACATTAGAAGTATTGGTTTGTTGCTACCTTAATCTCTACAAATATTAGGTGTAAGTTAATTTATTAATCTTTCGATAGTTGAAACAATAAAACCAATAATCACATTTTCAACTCATATTGGCATTTATATGCCGATTGATTCGCATTGATCGTAGAAATAGAGGAAAGGACTACGTACTCAGGGATGAAATTCAGACATGAAATTTAGACTAGGGGGCAAAAAAAAAAACTAAGTCCAGTGCTTATAATTGTGTTCAAATAATACTGTTAAAATGAGCGAATCAATTTCTTTAGCAAGAGCGATGGTAAAAGGATTCACTAGTGAGATCCGAGTATAAGAACCTTGTAATTCAAGTGGACCAAATTACTATCATGAGGTTAATTGATATCCATTTTCTTTGTTTTAATTGAACCATTACGTACATAAGAAGAGGAACACTTTGTAAGATAAGTAGAGGAAGGATGGTTAGGACAATTATCACATCCCATAGACTGATAGAAAATTCCATATTAAGACTTGCGCAGTACGATGAATAAAAGGAGTCATATTCATCTTTTAATGATCAATGGAGACGACCATGGTGGTAAAGGCTTAATAGAAAAGAATATGAAATTGACTAGGAGGATCCAGGATGGATGTAGCATGTCATGTATTGAGAGTGTGTTTGGTAGGGGTGAAAATAATTTTTTCGGAAAATAATTTTCTCATTTTACGGTGTTTGGTAAAAAGAAGAGGGTAAAATTGTCTTTAGAGGAAAATCATTTTCTCTAAAATGAAGGAAAGTATTTTCACTTTAAATGGAGTATAAGTTGATTTTACGTTTATTTGGCGATCACACGGTTTCACATTTTTTCTCTATTCTGTGTCTATTTCCTCGACATATGGTTCAAAGATTAAGGCAGTGACATATAGTTTGAAGATTAAGGCAGTGACACACAGTTCGAAGATTAGCAAAACTGTATCATCCCGGTGCTGATGCAGATACTGATGTTGGTGAATCTAACAACCATGGTTTCATCGAAATCCAAAACACTGTACAATTTATCGTTAGGATTAAGAAGATAGAGAAACTAGGTTTTTTTCTCTTCTCTGTTTGGATTTCTACTCAAAGGTTGGAAATCGATAAGCGTTGCTAGCATCAAATTGTTGGCAGTAGGTGAGATCAAAAAAATTGATAAATGTACATATTATCACAACTTTGATATGGATAACACTACTATTGTAATATAATTCCCTAGAGAACAAAATATAAATTCCCATTTTTCTAATATCTTACTGATTTTTGTTTTTTCACTAATGTGCATCTTTTAGTTTTTTTTTTTTTCATTTTTTGCTAAGCAAACTCATTTTCCAAAAATTTCATTTTTCCTTTTACCAACCAACTGAAAATATGAGATGTAAATCATTTTACATGAAAAGTCATTTTACATGAAAAATGATTTTCTAAGAAAATAATTTTCAACCCTACCAAACACATCCTAAATTTACTTTGATTCTGCACCACTATAATGACTCATTTTATTTCATGCAATCAACGTAGTAATACAATCAAAATGCTAATGATAATTCAATTAATACATTTGAAGAATGTAATTAAGAGTGCATTGTAATCACATTTACTTCAATCTATGCAAATACAATTATTTGACTTTTCCTAAACTATTGTGATTAGATACCCTTTAATCAAGGTCTATCCAACCATAAACTATTATATTTGGGGACTTTCTTTTCATTCTCTCCTTTGTCTCTTCTCTACTTCCCATATCTTAGTACACCCCCGCATTTTTAAAGATTTGAAGCTCCCCAACTCCCTTCTCTCTCCTCTCCATATCAGATAAAGTTTAACTCAGATCATGACCATATTATTGTAACTACATTTTTGTACGTTCTAGATATCATCTCTCTCTCTCTCTCTCACTCACTCACTCTCTCTCATTATCATCATCATCGTCTTCTTCTTCTCTCTCTATTTGCTAAACTTGAACAATATTACATTATTGTGAATTAGAGAAAATAGAGTGAAGTTAGTTTTATGTGAAACATCATAATCATTATGATAATATATTGAATAATAATTATCAACAAAGCTATTAGCTTCCTTAAACTTATAATATGTTTTATTAATATCTTTCAATTAATAAAAGATAAAAAGAAATTGGTCTATTGGTATATTTATCATGTTATATTTGCAGCTACCTTAGTGTTTGTATGTGATATGATTATAAATAGATATTGACATGATCGATTTTATCATTAAGATAGTTTATTATTCAAATTTAAATATGTGATCTTTATAATATTATATTTGTGATTCAAATTTGATTTTGATCCTTGTCATGTTTGATAATGCTATGTTATGAAATAGGATATCCCATTTGATTAGAGATATTCACTTGTTAAAATATTTGATTCCTAACAAAATTGTAAGTGCTTAATCATGGAATGAATTGCAATGAAGAGAATCTTACTACAGCGCAAAAATAAGGTAGCTGTTGGATAGAATTGCATATTTTGCCAAAAATAGAGATATAGCTATTGCATGCATAAAATAGAAGATCTTCAAGGACCCTAAACTAAAGTTCAAGGCCTTGAATTGAAGTTGAATCCTGGAGGCAATTCCAAATCAGTCTAACAACTAGTTTTTGAGGGTTCGTCAAAACTTTGCTATAAATATTAAAGCTAGCTAAAGGTTAAATACAACAAGAGAGAGAAGCAAGCGTTCATTGACATACATTGAGATTTAATTTGCTTTAATTACATTTGATTTGTATTGTTCAAGTTGTAATTGAATAGGATTATAGAGTTGAAGAATCAACTCTACCAAGCTTTGTTAAGGTGTCAACTTGAAACTTAGAGTAGATGTACTCTAGAATTGAGTTGTAACTATCTCTCTTAATAAAATTGGGTTAATCCTTGAGTTAGAGAACTCTAAGTGGGGACTAAGCCTGGTTGAGGTTAATCTCCTTAAAAAATACTTGTGCCTTGTCCACATTTATATTTTTGCAGTTTTATTTTGATTATTTAGAGACTTTAATCATTACCTATTCACTCCTTCAAGGGTGGTTTAACTAGCCAAATTGAGCTATCAAAAGCTGCAAATAACAAAGAAAGAAAAGATAAAATGCCAAATGAATTGCAAGTACTTCATGCCACGAATAAAATAAAGTATTTTTTTTTTTTTTTGTAAATGATAATAGGGAAAGGACAAATTATTTCAAGTAGATAGTCATTGGACATTGTTTTTCATTCGCGAAAATGTTCTTTAGTTATTAGCCATTGCATTTTTTCAAAACACCAAACTCATATAGTATTATTAATTTTCAATCTACTATCAAAATGCTATATTTGATTATAATTTTTTTGCTAGATTCTAATCTTACATTCTCCCCAAATCTATATTGGTTGAGTATTGTTATAGCTAATTGATCGGCATAGTAAATAATTAAAGTGGCAAGTTTTCCCTAACCCATATATAGTCAACAATTCATGCCAACTGAGCTTAGCTTAGATGGAACTAAAGAGGCCCACTAATTAAGATCCTATTTGACAAACAGCTGTTAGCTGTTAATTATTTGTATTAGCTATTTCAATTAGTTGTTTATATTAGTTGTTTGAATTAACTGTTTTTAGAAAAAGTATTTGATAAAAACTAACTGTTTCTAAAAAATATGTTGGTAAATTATCATTTATACCCTTATTTATGAATTAGTTTTTAATGAGGTGTATAATTTTTCTAAACTTATAGACATTTATGTCATTTTCATAAAAAACTCTTCTCAAAAGGCTAATAGGAATAGCTTTTTTTTTAAAAAAAAAATTTGGAGCCAAACAGCTATTGCAAACAACTCTTTACCAAACATCCTTTAGTTGTTTGACTTAGTCAAAATAGGTAAAATGCTCTCAAACAACTATTTTTCCACAAACAACTATTGTTACCAAATACCCGCTAAGTTAGAGGTGGAGGGATTGATTCACGTTGCTTGCAAGAATTCCTTTTGTGGGATTGATTTACACAGAAGTTCCGCTTATGCTTAGGCTTGGGCTTGGTTTCGGGCTCGGGCTCCTCCCACCTCTCCGTCAGCGACTGCTTCACCTCTATTCGGAGGGCCCAATAGATTGGCCAACTTACCATCTGAAAAAATAAGTCAACAATTCGTGGATAAAATGGTTACTAGATTTTCCCATTGGACAAAATCCATGTTATGCAAGCCAAGAGTCAGAGAGGCGCCAGGCAGAAAATTTTAAGTCACATATTTTGAAGGGAGAAGGTCGGTTACTTTACGTAAACACAGTCGTTTGGGATATGGCTAAAATGTGCGTGTGTGAGAGAGAGAGATGATTTGCAGAGTGGTGGGAATGCTGGGCTTTGGGGGGTCATTTTTTACACTCTTCGAGGATTCGCGAGTTCCAACACTTCATCAACTGGGTTGGCTTAATATTAACATATTCCACTGAAGAGAGAGAGAGAGAGAGAGAGAGGGGGGGGGGATAGCTAGGGCTTTTTTTCTGGGTTTGTAATTTTCCAGTTGGAATTGCAGGTTTGTCTTACTACTACATCAATTTTTAGAGTCTTATGAGGTGGACCCTATAAAGATTCAACAGCAAGACACGAGTCTCACTCCTTTTTTTTTTTTTTTTTAAAATAATAGTGATTTTTATCTTAAATTTTTTAAGATTTTATACTCAAATGTGATCACACAGCCCCTTATTTATGAGAGAGAAAGCTTCGAAATGTGAGTAGTTGATCAGAAGTTAGACCAGCAAAAACTCTGAAGACCACTTGGATCTCTCTGCAACTTCAACTCCATCGGTATTCCTGAAAACCCTCTGTAATTTTCTCCTTATCTGGCCTCCTGCTCTCTACTTCTCTGAAGCATGTTAAGTAGCATACATGTCTCTCTCTACTTCTCTTTTTCTCCTTATCTGGCCTCCTCCTCTATCTCTCTTAATCTCCTGATTCTAGAGAGAGAGTGTGATTGAGAGGAGAGCAAACCCTACTTGGGTTTTACTGGTACTTGATCTTTTGAGTTATATATCAATATCTTGATCTCTTTTTTTTCTTTTTGTTTTGGGTTAATCTGATTTTGTCCAGTTTCTTTTTGATGCAGGAGGGTTTGCTTATGATTAAGTTATCATCAGAGAGAGAGAGAGAGAGAGAGAGAGAGAGAGAGAGAGAATCATATCAGATAGGGTCAATGAATAATTCAAACAACTGGCTCTCATTTCCTCTTTCTCCAACTCATTCTTCACTTCCACCTCATCTTCAAAGTAGCAACTCACAAACTCATCAACATTTCTCCCTAGGTTTAGTCACTGATCACATAGATAACCCATTCCAAGCTCAAGGTAAGTAATCCAAACATGCCCTTATCTAATTAATTTGTTCTCATTCTATGTCACTTGGATGTCGATCTCAATAGTGTCCAACATGAGTATCCGTCTAGGTATCAAGTCATATCAATTTCTAAAATTAGTTTCTTTTCTAGTATTCATACTTGTAATTATCACGATACGCACGCACTAACACAGGTACTTGAGATGAAATTATAAGTACGCGTAACATAGTTATTCTATTCCTGAAGAACTGACTTTATTGAATAATAATCCTGACAGAATGGAGCTTGATCAACTCACAAGCCGCCACCACTGAGGTGCCCAAGATTGCGGACTTCCTAGGGGTGGGGAAATCGGAGAGCCACCACTCATCGGATCCAACAGTGTTTAATGATATAGGACAAGGGAGTGAATCCGATTATCTCTTCACCAACAACAGTATTCTAGCGGTGCAAAACACTATGGCGCGCAATAGCACCGCCTATGAGTTCCAAGAGAACGCAAATAGCTTGCAATCACTGACACTTTCCATGGGGAGCAGTGGGAATAATAAGCAGCTTTCAAGCACTAATTGTGAGACTAGTGGTGATAATACTAGCACCGCCAGCGGGGCCGCTTCAACTGCCGCCACTACTGCCATTACCCCGGTGGTTGAAGCGACCCCAAGGAGGACTTTGGATACTTTTGGCCAAAGGACTTCAATCTACCGGGGTGTTACTAGGTGTTTATTCTCTTTTCACTATATCAATACACTGGAGTGATTAAATTTGGTTTAGAATAGTAAAACTTTTCAGCTAATTAATAAGTGAAAGTGACGGTGTAGGCATAGATGGACGGGAAGATATGAAGCTCACCTTTGGGATAATAGCTGTAGGAGGGAAGGACAGTCAAGGAAGGGTCGACAAGGTGACAATTTTTCTTCTCTTAATTTTTTATCATTTATGTTTTAGTAAGTTAATTACGGTTACGATGAACTGAATGTCCTGACTCTTGTTTATTTTTTGGACCATGTTGGACCGACCATCTTTCCTTCCACTTTCTACATTTCTCCAGTTTATCTTGGTGAGTAAACATTGCATATACCCAATTAAGAGAACCCCCCCCCCCCCCCCTCTCTAAATGCATGTTAATTTCTAACAAGTGTGTATTATGAATTTTAATGCTGAGAATAGGAGGGTATGATAAGGAAGAGAAAGCTGCCAGGGCTTATGATCTTGCTGCCATCAAATACTGGGGAACTTCTACTACTACTAATTTTCCAGTTGAGTTTCTTACCATTATAACTTGCTATATATCGTGAAACTTATTCGCTTCTTTTCTTCGTACTTGTTGATGTGATCATGAAGTCGTGGACTTCCATTTGCAATTGATGATACAGATAAGCAATTACGAGAAAGAAATAGAAGAGATGAAGCACATGACTAGACAAGAGTTTGTCGCGGCTATTAGGAGGTTTGCAATTAACTTAATCAAATCCTATCTTTTGTTAAATTAAGTTTTCTTTCTAAGCTCATCATGTTTCCTGATGATATTCTAGGAAGAGTAGTGGATTCTCAAGAGGTGCATCGATTTATCGTGGTGTAACAAGGCACCACCAACATGGTAGATGGCAAGCAAGGATTGGAAGGGTGGCGGGAAACAAAGATCTGTACTTGGGAACATTTAGTAAGTTAACCATCATTCAAGCAGAAATCACTTTGTTTTTGAGTCTTCCTCCCTTAAGTTTACTAATATCGCGTCTCGTATTAGTGTGTGTACAAATGAAAAATCCATCTAGTTTAGGATTGGAGCGAAAAGTCTACATCTTTAATCTAGTGAAGAACATTGAGTAATCTATGCATAACATGATCAGTAAATCACTTAATTCGCTTCTAGTCTACTGCATGTACTAGATTTTGCTGCTTAAGCTAAGCAGGCCTATATATGTTACTCAAGCTTAATAACGAGTATTGAATACCTGTGCTTGTTAAAGGACTGTACTCTATTGTCCATTTTCTTAAATCATAACTTGTACATCATTTTGTTTGAATCAAGTGGTGCTAGAATATGAAGTGTCCAACACAGGTACTCAAAGTGAAACAAAGAGTCTAAAATAACTATATAAGATCTAGCAAGTAAACAATGAAGCATAGATTGAACTCGTGTAACCATTTTTTCCACCCTAGGCACCGAGGAAGAAGCAGCAGAAGCCTATGATATAGCAGCCATCAAGTTCAGAGGCATGAATGCCGTGACGAACTTCGACATGAGTCGTTATGACGTGAAGGCCATCCTAGAGAGCAGCACACTCCCTATAGGAGGTGGTGCGGCCAAGCGGCTAAAGGAAGCCCAAGCCTTAGAATCTTCTAGAAGAAGGGAGGAAATGTTTGCCCTAGCCACGGCTCCCACCACCTTCCAGTATGGCAGTGCCACCTCCTCAAGCTCGAGCAGATATGGGTCCCATAACCAGTATCCTCTTCTTTCCTACCACCAAGATCACCCCCAACCCTTGCTGACCCTGCAAAATGGAGGAGACCAAAACATCAGTCTCTCTCATTACTCCCAAGAGGCTCAATTCCTTCAACTATATCAACAGCAATCATCAAGCTACTCGTCAAACCCTAGCATTTACAACACTGCTAGTTATAACAGCCTTCACTCAAACCCTAACTTGATTCAAGGGCTCATGAGCATGCATGGAGTGTCTAGCTCTTCTGGGGTCGTTGATGCTGGTACCAACAACAACGGGAGCTCAAGTGGGAGTTATAGCGGTGGGTACATAGGCAGTGGGATGGGGTCCACATCGAGCAATGCAGTGGGGCCCACGGACCCTGAGCCCCTTGCAATGGTGAAGGTAGATTATGACATGCCCTCGACTGGCGGTGGTGCTGGTGACGGCTATGGCGGGTGGTCGACTGAGTCAGTTCAGGGTCCCCATAATGGTGGCGTTTTTGCCATGTGGAATGACTGATTCGTGATTGGTGATGGTCCACGTTGAGTATTTTGATTAATTTGTTTTTTTTTGGGGGGGGGGGGGGGTGTTGGAACTTGGAAGGATGTTTTACGTATGATCGGGGGATTTAGTTTACTACTCTTACTTCATCTTTAATTGCAATGTTTTAGTACTTTTTTCCCCCGCCTTTTGCTGTTGATTAATTTTCAGTCGAAGTGGATTACATTGCTCTGGAACATGGAAGGATGTTTTACGTATGATCAGGGGATTTAGTTTACTAAAAGTTGGATTGCAGTTTATGAAGGCTTTTGAGAACGCTAGAAAAAAAAATGTATCAAAATGTACGTTGTTTAAATATGACTATAATA